>CAJQUW010007843.1:0-81262 GCA_907163375.1 Prostheceraeus crozeri
TCTGACCAGAGATTAGAACCAGCTGCAAAAATAACCTTGACAATGCAAGTCAAGCGCGTTGACCACTAAACCACAGTAGCACGGTAGAGACAAGTTCAAAATCGAAAAATGTCTATTCAGAGTTGATGAAATGGCCTTGAATTACGTCAGTAATATTCCACCAACCGACCAGAGACAGAAGCAAGGATTGCAACTCACCACGAATTGTCACTGGCAATAGACACATAAAGCTTCGATGGGAGATTTCGGACAATCCACGGCAAATGAGAGCCAACCAGTAGCACAGAAAGATAGATAAGGCGGAGACAATTCAGCAGGTATAAAAAATTCTAGGAATCGGACGACAGGCACAGAATAGCGACGAAAAAACGGATTACCATTTCCTGATGACCAGAGCGACGTCTGCACAGCTTGACAGGTTGCTTGATATGTGAAGATATCGAAGCCTCTTCACAGCTTTGTGCCGTCTCGCATGCACCGTAGTGGCTATTTATGTTTACTTGAAGTTAGCTGAGCGTGCAGACTGCGTTCTTTTTCCCCTTATGTCTCGCTTATGATTAACAATATTACGAGTACTTGAATTTTTGCTTTCAGATGCTGCCGTATATCTTTAGATGTTACTTTTTTTCTCTTTCTCTGTGTCAATAATTCGAATGTCCTGATTATCATTGGTACAAGTATACGCTTACCTACTTACTTGCTTGTCATGGCAGTAAGCCTTCACAGATTTAGAGAAGATAATCCTAGATGAGAGAAAACCTTGATAAGTACACAGGGATGAGAGACACTCGATGCGCATTGGATTCTTCTCAAAATGTAAATTGTTCATAATTTCCATGTCTTACAAATAAAGCAAACTTGATGCTGCTGTGCAAGTTCCTTCGTGCTCTCAGTCACACCATGCAATTCTGCAGAAATAGTGAATATTAACGCCACCGGTGATGATTTGCCAGATGAAAGTGTACTATTTGGATTCGAATCGATGCGCATGATGGATTGATCGATTATTTCCAGCCCTTGGATTCGCGTGAGTCGGGATGCACTCACTTCAAATCGTGGACGATTACAAGCCGCCAACAGTTTTATCGTTGACCTATTTCAAGTCAAACATGAAATGTATCCGGTAACAGAGAAGGAGTCCACGCTGATACTTTGTGATGACACAATGGAGGAAAGCATCATTCATACGACTTTGTATCCTAGACGATACTTCAGATGCTACAACAGATTGCACAGAACAACCAAAATGTGGAAATAAACGGACCGGCTAGAGATGGAAGCTTTGTTTTACTTCTCTTAATTGCTGGCTCATTGAAAGCTCATCATCGTTCGACAGCAGATATGACGCCTTCCCGATGGGCATCCTATTCGTGCCATTATAACGATTTACAGAAATAAAGTCTTTCCTTTTATTTCACGACACATATAGAAGTGATGCTCTTGCACCTCTGTGGCATTTTGTTCGGAGATTTTTCAATGATTAAAATGAATTTATTATCGCTCCGGAATATACAACTTTTGACGATTCTACGGCCGCGTGAAATTCATGCAATATATTTCATCCAAACCAGGAAAATATGGTATGAAATTACATTCATCGACTATGCAGCAGATGAGGATGGACTTTTTTACATCGGAACGAATGCCGCAGGCAGTATTTACGCATTTCCATCACGGTGTTGCTGTTGCTCGCCATCTTATTGATTGAGCCATTCATCGAAAATGGTAGAAATTAGACTCTTAATTAGAAAATAATAAATATAATTAAGGACTAATAATGATAAGAAATTTGAAATCGAGATTCCTAATTTATTGTGAATTGGAGTGATAGATCTGTTTGTGAATTTTTGAATTGTGTAAAATTCAACATGAGTGTGATGTGTTCACCGACCTGTGAAACAAATACATGACTTCATTCATTGAGTGACCTGTTCTTCAGGATTATCGGTAGATGTTTTACATGTTGCATTTAGCTGATTAAGGCTTCTATTTCTAATTAACTCAATTAACTCTAATATCAATTCAATGGCTCATTTTCAAATGAACAAAAGAAACACTTTGAAAGCAGTGCTTCATAAACATGCAACCATATTCAATAGCCAGAGTTTTACACATGGGATTTAAACCGTGCTGTATATTTTTCCAAAGATGATCTTAAAATCAGTAGCAAGCCTATAAAACCTCGTTTTCAAGCATGATATTATAACCGTGTTGTTAGCATGCTCTCTAAACATAAGTAAAAATGCATCATGTATGTGCATGTATTAATCGAGAACCCTGCAATTGATGTAGCAGCTGATCTTCACCTCAATTTTGCATTTAAAGAAAGAACAGTAAAACAGTAATCCTAATATCTCTCCAAGGGCGATTCAAGAGAAGGATTTACGAAGACGTACAATGCTTTCAAGGAATTGAATGGCTGTCAGCAAATATAAGTAGTAGGCACGATAGAAACTTTTGAATGGCCTGTCATCGATACTACAGATGCCCTATTTCATCAATCAAAGCAACTTTTGAAGCTGCTGAAGAATTGAATTCATTGTTCAATCGAAAAAGATTTGATGAAGAAACAGAAAACAATGAAAATTGGAAAATCAAAAATCAAAAACTCCAGCTAAAAAACAGATAGGAGTTTTTGTTTGTTTTAAGACATTCCAAAACCATGCTTTTAGGAATCCACTTGCGCCCCGGATTCAGAGTCCTATCAAATCCCGAAGATTGAGTTCTATAGGAGTACATAAGGACAACGCATCCTTAGTTTGCAGAAGTTTCATGACTTTGGCACGAAGATTCAAAATTATTAATTTCAGATTTCAAAGTGGATAAATTACTTTCTGATCTTTCTACACGGCCACAACATCAGCTACATTATATCGGCGCATTTGATTGCTTAGACAACTGAAATACAAAGTTTATACCTAAAGAAGCAAGTATCACCGGAGACCTAAGCACTGCACCTGTAGCATGAATGTCATTGCCAAATGTTTATGTAAAGCGGAACACAACTGTCTACTTATGTATTGAATCACAGTCATTGAATTTCAAATAGTGCATCCGATGTGTGTGGTATAGTAGAGAATAATTATGTGATTCATAATGCACTTTCTTACATGATGCTGCACTAATACTGAAAATCGAGGCGCTTTGTTATCAGTAATTATTAAAATTGTATGCAAAAAGGGTGAATATTCAGAACATAGTACTTTCAAAATAGGTCACAAATTTGTCTTTATACTTTTGGTGAAAAGTTTGGAAATTCTCTGACACTTATAGTCATCTAAGTTACAGTGGAACAGTTACACCACAGAAAAACTGTTACAAGGAGAACCGGATCGTCCCCCACGAATGCGGCATGTGATGAGCAGCGAATGGTTTTCTGTTTTCATCGGTTTTCAGTTTACATTATGGTGGTGACACTCCCAAAGTCGATTTCCCATCAGTTTTGAAGATAAATGAGATATTCACCAGCATTTGATGACAGTAATAATTACCTTTATGAAGACTCAGCACAATTAAACGATTGTCAACAAAGAAACAAAATTGTCAACTTTTAGTAACCAATATAACTTTGATTACATAAATTATGATCCGTGACATTTTCTGATAAGTTGCGTACATAGCACTTTTGATAATAATCCTTTTCTCTTCGTATGACGTCTCTAAGAAATTTATTAAAGCATCTATTCATTATTTCCTCATTAGTAAAAAGTGAAAATGGAAAGTGTTGATTCGTTGATCAATATTTTATTGCTCCACCCTTCTTGCAATTCTATCACTTATGTCATTTTGGTTTTGATTACACCAATTTTTGTACACTCGAGTTCAGAATGCGCCAAATAGTGAAATGAAAATCGGTTGATTTTTCATCTAATCAAGTCACCTCAGGCTAGAGATGTTCCCGAGCCGAGCCGAACCGATGGCCGCCCGGTTCGACCGGTTTTGAAATCATCCTCCCTCGGCTCAGCTCGGCTCCACTTGTTCGAGGCGGTCGGAGCCGCGGCTCTTCGGCTTGGCTTAAAATATATCTTTTTTGTAGTTTGGCCCCATCCCATTCTTTCAAGACAAGTGAAGTCATATCGAAATACGTATTACTCTGTACATATTACTACTCATGATACATCTGAAATAACTTCAAACATAGTGTTGTGTCCAATAATACCCTTGAGGCAGCTGTTCTAATAGTGATCGGTCAACTGTCAACATCGACTTCGGTATATGTATAGTTTATTCAGAAACACAGCAAACTCAAGCTAATCCTGCTTCTTAGTCAAGTCGTTGAAAGAAATTACATCGAATTATTTCACGAATTTTCGTGATATAAATTACTACATTATGAAAGCATAAATTTATCAAAGAATTAAAATTCATTCATTTAGGAGACTTTCGGCAGACTTTAAGACCTTTACCTAAACTCAGTAACGGATAATTTTGCTATTCTTATGCTGAAATTGATGGACCAGAGGCTCTTTATTATTCGTCAAGGACCACTATCCTCAAATGTTAGCTTGCGATGCGATAAATGTCTTTCTCAAAATTTTATGATAGAACTGATGCGTAATTATATTAGCCAGATGCATCAGATCGGTAGAGAAAATGAAAAGTAGAAAACTGCGTAGGAAATTTGCAAGAATAATAAACAATGAAAACCATAGCCATGTATAAACTTTGTGAACGAAGCTGTTGATGCAGATTGCTTTATCAGCTTCTTGCGAACGACAGTGAGAACTAGTGCAGTCTCCGATCTGACCCCACCCGATTGAACCAGCTACTGATCCAGTTCGACGACGCTCCTCCCCATGCTGCCAGCAAGGCAAAGGAGTTCCTTGAACGTCGAGGGATCCAGACTCTTTGGCAATCGCCTTACTCGCCGGACTTGAACTTGTGTGATAGGTGGTTGTTTGATCGCTTAAAGAGAGAAATGAAGAAGATCACTTTCCAAGATGCCGACGAGGTTGTGGCCACTTCCTTGAGAGTGTTGCGCTTTATTCCTGAGGACGAGTTTCTGACCCAGGTGTAGAGGCTTCCAGAGCACTGTGAGAGAGTGATTCAGAGTGGTAGAGATTATGTCGTTTAGTGATTCTTTTGTTTATGACTGTTACAAAGAGTGCCTTCCTCAGAATTTTGTGTTTTAATGTGTTTTTAGTGAAGTAAAAATGCGTTCTTTTTATAAAAAACGGACGTTTTTTCACTTCGTTGCGCTTGCATAACTTGATTGAACTAAAAATGCTCCTAGAAGTTTGAATTGAGGTTTTGGCTCACAATCTTTTCACTGATAAGATTCATGCACTTATTGATAAGTATCGCATAAAAAACAGCGGAATTTCAACGACTTTCAAGTAAAAAATTTCCAGTCTCGATAATTTTTAGTCACACCTTGTATTGCATCAACACAACCAGGAATCTTCATAATACAAGATAATCATGGTAATGTCACCATGTTACTAACTTCTATCGTCAAGTGAAGAATTCCTTCGCAATCTATAATTGATAATGCAACTGTAATTATATCCGGTAAATGTTCTACAATCACCACTTGTTAACAAATTATGTGTATAGACACTGTACATTAGGTTGAATTTTAACTTTGTTTTACCCAAAATTAAAGCGGCTCGTCGGCACGGCTGTAGCATTGCACGGCTCGGCTCAGATCGGCTTGAATATTTCAAAATCACATCGGCTCGCGGCTCGACAAGTCGATCCATGTACATCTCTACCTCAGGCTCAAGTAATCATGGTCTCTTTTACGATGATCGTGTAGTAGGCCCTGTTGAGCAATGAATTGGTCATTCCACTCCATTTCACCAAATATAGAGAAGACCGTGTGGCTTCCCTCCTCAAAATTAGTCTACATCGTCACTGCTTCCACTATTTCGGAAAATTCGCATTTATCGTACTTAAGGTTTGGTAATAATTTAGAAATTGCGCCACTTGGCTTGAGAAGTTCGCATGCATTTAAATGACAAGAATCAATAATCAACACAACTTCAACAAATGTGGGTATCTCTCGAAAGAAGGCATAATTTGACATAAAATATCCATTTTTCCCAGGGTGGGACTAATATTTGGGAGACTTTCTCATACGCAGAATTCTCCACGCGCCTGAAAATGCATCTTGTAGGATACAAACTTCCTCCGTTGGCAATTTGATTTTTATCATAAGACTTGCATGCACATGTACGTAGTAGTGATTTGAGGAATCTGTACATCGAATTTACTTGTGGTTTCTGTGTTTCTGCTCTGTGAAATTTGTGTAAGTTGGAAACTGATAGAGACATCTACACGGGAGGTCCGCTACACTGAAATTAAAATAAATAGATATTCCTTCCCAAATTTCCAACCAGCTGCATAGCAATAAAAATTCCCTAAATGATTAATTCCAATTGGTATTCATTCCTTACATACCGTAATGCATATAATGAATGCATTTTGCAACACTCTCTCCAGTGGCGCTCTACAGGCGGCAGTTCATTAAGGAATATGGTTTCAATAAAGCTTGTATTTACGTGTATGCTCCATCTATAAAACTCTTACATAACTACATGCCACCCGGTATATTAAGAACCTATTTACATTCCGACTTTTTTACTTTGTCATTGAAACCTACATGTAATATGATATACACATCATTGCTGCCTCGAGAAAGGTCGGCTTTGTATATAGTTTGATTTTTAATTACTATTCTTGCGGCCTCTAAAATTACTCGGGAGAGTATATTGATATTGATATTTTTACTGATTCATTATGGTCTTCCCGCCATCAGCCATCTGACATAATATCATATGATGATGCCAGATACATATTTGACTTACATTCAATGATTATTATTCGATATTCGATATTCGATCGAATAAGTATTCGATGCATATTTGATGGATATTGAAAAAATTGATTCATATCGATTATTGACAACTATGATTCAGACCGAATGCATCTGCATACCAGTAAATGCTCAAAACTCATGAAAATAGTCAAGTATATCTATCTATTGGCTATGCCACAACTGACTTACTGCGAAGAAAACAAGACGGCCAGCAGCACAAATCGTGATCAACATTGCAGGCACTCAATGACCAATTTAATAAAATTGCTAATAATGAAAAGTCAAAGACACACTCAAAGACACAAAGACACACGACGAAATGCCAGTAACACATCACAGATCGGACAGGTACACCGGCAGCCAGAACGAGTTTCTATGGGGAACGAGGGCGAAAATGAGACTTTCACAGGATGAAAGAAAAACACATGCATATCCAATGAGTTGCAGATTGCAGTTTTTGGCTAAAATGAAATTTTCTATGTTTTCTCTGATTTAACGAAAAGTGCTGAGCCTAGAGTCATAATTTTTGGCATGGAATGTCTTCAGGTGATTTCCTATGATGTGCATGTGCTGCTATCATGCTTCTGATCGGAAATGTATGCAATAATGTGGTTAAATGTGGATAAAGTTGCTCAAAATGTTTGTGTTTGCCGATATTAAGAGGCTCAACAAATCAAAATTGTGTTCAGCTTCATAGAAAAGGGTGCATGAACATGAAAGGAAATGACCTGAAGAAATTCCATGTCAAAAATTATGAATCTGGGACTTTTCGTTTAATAAGAGAAAACATAGAAAATTTCATTTTAGCCAAAAACTGTAATCTGTGTCCAATTGGATTTACATGCGTTTTTCTTTGATTCTGTCTGACAAGAAGAGGAACTCACTAAAACTCGCCAGACGTGCTGATTCGTAGTAGGCATGGGTGTACATCATTCTGTGAAAGTCTCATTTTCGGCCTCGTTCCCTGTAGAAACTCGTTCTGGCTGCCGGACTACTGTGTCTACTAAGAACCTGCACGTCTGCCGAGTTCTGTCTGGTTCTTCTTCTTATCAGACACGATCAAAGAAAAAACACATGCTAATCCAATGGTACGCAGATTGACGTTCTGGCAAAAATGAAAATCCTATTTTTTTGCCAGAATCAATCATATTGAGCTCGGAGTCATGATTTTTGAAAGGGAAAAGTGTCTTCAGGTCATTTCCTATCAAGTGCATGTGCCATTATCATATGTCTTTGATATGTAATGCGAGAATGTGGTAAATTGTGAATTAATTACTCAAAATGCTTGTGTTAGCCGACATTAGGAGGCTTGCTAAATCTGAATTTGCTTGCGGTACATGAACATGATAGAAAATGACTCTAAGACATTCTATGTCAAAAAATGTGACTCTGGGCTTAGTACTCAATACCTGCAGTAATACATGTAATGCTTGCTTGATCATAGAAAGCATAGAAAATTTCTTTTTTGTCACAACCGTCAATTTGTGTCCCGTGTGTTTCTCTTCGATCGTAACTGACGAGAAGAATAACTCGGCAGATTCGTGGTAGGCACAGAGTGTACATCATACTGTGAAAGTCTCACTTTCGACCAGAAACTCGCTGTGGCTGCTGGATTAAGACCTTAAACTCTTGATAATTTCTACTTATGCTGCCGAAATACATGTATAGGAAGTGGCATACTACAGATTTTACGGTAACTTGTCGAAAAATGGGATAGGGCTTTCATTTTCTCTTATTCAAATGTTATCTCGCATGCACTGCAAGTCGGTAGTGGAACTCATCAACTCATCACAAACTTCAGCAAAAAAAATTCATGCAATTCGCATAATCATTATCATAATCACTTATTTCATCTCAGACGGTTGACGGTCGTACGCTCTTGCTCTTCTTTGGACTTTTGGAATTGTGTGTGGATCTTCTCACTGTGGTGGCCTGTGTTTTGATTTTTAGTGCTGTGGATTCGTCGACTTGCACTCTATAACCCTGTGAGCTCGCCTTACTACGTGGACGTACTCGCAAGACGTTTTTTACAATTTTTGTCGACGGCGCATCGTTGTGTGAATTTTATTCACTTTCTCACTGATACTAGCCGCAAGAACAACGGATTCCCGCAGTGTCCCTCGGTGCTATTTTTAGCACACGCGTCGTTCTCCGATGGCTTTGCGCATTTGTGTCTTCGTCTTCACTCGGTCAATTGCCATTGTGTCTTGCTCGGTCTGGTTGCTGCTTGTTGAATAGCTGGTATTGTCAGCTCAATTGAATCAGCTGTTATCAAAACTGTCTGCTGCCATCCCCTACGCCATAGAAATAGATTGCTTAACTGAAGTTATCAGGTGTATGTAAGTGAAAATGCGTGCGATTTATGTGCCACTCATAGAAATTGACAACAATAAAACCTCTAGAATGGAAATTAAGCTTCATGCAATGCATAATAACGGCACATAAATCGCACGCATTTTCACTTAGATGCACCTGCCAACGTCTGTATCATTGGGTTAGAATCAGTCACATGCACAGAATTAGACTGGTCGTCTCTTCTTCCGTTTCACTAGAAGGGAAACATTGGAACATGTAACGCAAATGAAATGGCACAATCTGCTGACATAATACCATAGCAATCGAACAATGAGCAGGCAGTTCAACATTAAACACGCCAAATTCTCCGAAGTTTCACTGACTGCTATCAACCGGATCACACAGCAAAGAGACACAGTCGATGACAAGTTCTGCAGAGAAGTTTGTGAATGTTTTTTCGTGCGCCTGCTAACTTTTTTAAAAATGATCGGAGGACCCAACATTATCGAGAAAACTTTTGCGCAATGATCTGAATTCTTCTAATCTGAAGGAATCGTGGCGATCGGAGCATTTTGAAGGAATTCAGAGCAATCCGCAAGCGACGCACGACTATTTTTCCTATCTCTGTAAGGTATTAAAAATTTCTTTTTGCCCACTTATTAAGTTCCTGCATGTGCCATCTGTTTGAATCAGTTTGCACTTCTAGCAAAGTGATGCGATTAAACAATCTAATTCTGTGGTCACATGAGTAAATCGAAATTTTTAATTGGTTCTTCATGCCCCAACTTAGTTCCCCCGGATGTGCCGCGACCTTGAGTCAATTTCCATTCTAGTCAACTTCAGATAAACAGTTTATTTTTATGGTGTCACTATTTTGTATTGTGTGTATATGAAGCTTAACCTCCGTCCTAGAGGTTTCATTGTTGTCGATTTCTATGCCCTACACCGAGCGACTTGCGATTATCGATCGGTAATCACGTGACACTCGTTACAAAATCGTAAAATTCGTAATACTAGTGTGTAGCAGCTTCGATTTGTGATCTGTGTCACAGCAATTGTTTGACTAGTTATGTCATCTAAAAGAAATATAAGGTCCAACCCGGCGATAGATTCTACCATGGATGCACTCAAGCCCATGATGAAGGAAATTAAAGATGAACTGACCGCCCGCATCACGAGCAAGATGGACGAAGTCAACAAGAACATGACTAGAATAATGGAACAATAAGAGTTCTCGAAAATGCTATTTCCAGTTTGAAAGAACAGCCATTGCTGCAACAGGCAGAAATCAATATTTTGAAGAACTCAAATGTGTCCATGATGTCCACGGAAGATCTCCATAGCGAAATTGAGCAGAGACTAAGCCGTTCGAAAAACATAATTGTCATAGGTGCACGAGAAAGCGCGTCAGGGACCGTTAGTGACAAGAAGGATCACGATATCGAGCAGGTGAAAAAAATGGCACCTTTCTTAAATATCCATGAAATAGCGATAACTCAGTGCATTCGAGTGGGCAGATCTCGCAGAGATCGTCCACGATTGTTAAAAGTTAAATTCAGGGAAATCAACATCCTCGGTCTACAATGGAATACCACAAATGATAAATTATACATCCCTCAAGTTGTCCTCAAGATCGCAAGTGCAATTACAAAGAGAGCCCTTCTTCATGCTACTGCTACATTGTTCGATCCGCTTGGGTTATTTTCCCCAATCACCATGAGAGGCAAGTTACTTTTTCGTGAATCTAATGAACGCTCAAGCAATTGGGATGAACCCTTACCCCTCGAATTAAGAAGACAATGGGACTCGCTTATCATTGATCTATCCGCAATTTCTACACTTGAAATTTCCCGTTACATCAGCCAAGAAGACTTCGACACGATTGAATTACACTGTTTCTGTGATGCTTCCGGTCAGTCATACGCAGCCTGTGCCTACATCAGAATCACCAAAAATGAATCTGTATCAACATCGCTAATACTATCGAAAAATCGACTTCCCCCATCAAAGGAAATCACAATCCCGCGTTTAGAATTACTCAGTGTCCTAATTGGTACACGCTTCTACTATGGCTACTAAAGCGATCAAGAAAAGCTCACCTTCCACATCTGACTCATCTGAAGATAACATGATGTCATGTATGAAGCAATTTATGCAGGATGTGATGAAAGTTTTGAAGGAGGGATTCGAAAGACAGCTTGAAGTGATCCAACACGACTTCTTCGATATGCGAAAGGAACTCGACAAGGAAAAGGAGGAGCGAAAACGTCTGGAATCGGAGAACAAAAAGATGAACAACGACATAAAATACCTCAATGGAGAGGTCAACTATCTCGCAGGACGTCTTGACGAGATAGAGCAAGAGAAGAGAATCCGAGACGTAATTGTAAGCAACATCCCGAAAACGGAGGAAGATCCAAAGTTGCAGCTGAGGAGAACTGTCAACTCAATCCTCATGACCGACGCAGTGAAAGAAGGTGAAGGTGATGTAGAAGACATAAAGGTTATCCCAGATAGAGTCAACACCGGTAAAGTTACTCTTGTTGGAACTCTACGAAGCACTGCCATCAAAAAGAACATCTTAACACATCGAAAACTATTTAGAAGTAGAAACATTTTTGTTAGGGAAAATTTGACCGAATCTCGGTATCGCCTCCTTAAGGAGACTAAGGAATTTGCAACGAGATGCAATTTTAAGTTTGTGTGGACTAGGGATGGTGCAGTGTTTCTGCGAAAAGACGAAAACTCCTCTTACATTCGTGTAAAATCTCGAGGTACATTAGATGATGTTTATGATAATTTGTAATAGGCACAATGCAGATATTTTATTGTGATAATGACCCGAAATTTGCTTGTCACTCTCATTTCCTGTCTCTCTAGAAGGTAAAACGAACAATGCAGGATAATCATAAACAAAACTATCACAGCAGTAGTGAGTATGATCTTTTAGATGTAGGTGACTTCGATGATCTTTTAAATCGAAATGATGACTCAATAACTTTAAAAACCTTACATATGAACATTCGATCTTTAAACCGAAATTATCGGGAATTAGTTGTTTTCTTATCTTGTCTAAAATCGAAATTGGATTTATTGATTCTTTCAGAGATATGGAATTTCAATATAGAAATGTACAATAACATATTACCCGGATTTAAATTCTATTATCATCTATCTAGTCATAATAAAAGTGGAGGTGTCGCTATCTTCGTTAATACATCGACTGTTGAGGTAATAAATGTTGAAACTAAGAAGTTAAATAATTGCGATGACCTACGGCTACATTACAATACGAAATACTCAAACGAAAACTGCATTATTTGTATATATCGCAGTCCATCAGAGAGATACAACCTTTTACTGATAGTATGTCCCAAATCTTGCGTAAAGTTAAGAAAACTGAGAAGTTAATGATAATTGGAGATCTCAATCTTAATCGAAATAAACAGTCTGATAAATCTATTTGCAAATTTTACGATACAATAACAGATTTTAATTTTTCACCACTGATTTCTACACCAACTAGGATAACGAAAGACTCTATGACTGTCATAGATCAAATGCTAATCCATAATAAAATTTTATACGATAAGAAAATTGATTCATTTGCTGGCAACGTTCGATCAGAACTGACCGATCATTATAGCCAATATCTAATTTTGAAACATCAAAGTAATAGAAAACCAAAATTTCCATTAACGAACGTCCCATGGTAAGATCATACACCAAAGAAAGAATAAAATTCTTCACAGAAAAAATAGCAGACATTGATTTTGACACTCAGATATTTGACTTGCCATCTGAAAAATTCAAACATTTCCAAGAGAATATTATATCGGTACACGATGAGATATTCCTCCTACAGAAATTGTCTCGGAAAATGTTTAAAGAGAAATGGTTTACAGATGATTTAAGAAAATGTCATAGGAAAAAAATTAGACTTTTCAATAAATGGAAAAAATCTAAACTTGAAAAAGATGAACTAGACTATAAATCGTACGCAAAATATTTCAAATGTTTAGCGAGGACTGAGGAGAAATATCATAACCGCAAATTCTCCTCCATTAAAAATGACACGAAAGAATTGTGGAAATCTATTAATAATCTAAGAGGAAAATCCAAGCCGATAATTTCATCACAGAAATACAAACGGGGTCATGGTGTGAAGTACGACTATAATGACATAGCTAATGAATTAAATGATCATTTTGTAAACATTACAGAAACTCTAGGTAATAGTAATAAAACTAAAACTAACTACGAACACTGTCTTGATATGTATCCGAATTCATTCAGGTTTCAGAATTTCACAACGATAGAATAACTAATACAATAACCACAATGAACAATAACCGATCGACACATGACAGAGTACCATTAAAAATCTTCAAACATTGTCCACTGCAAGTATTTTCCTATCTAACAAAATTATACAATGAATCAGTTAATAGTGGAATATACCCCGATAGCCTGAAGGAATCAACCATTATACCATTGTTTAAAAAAGGTGATAAAAGCAATCCGTCTAACTATAGACCAATATGTCTGCTAAGCTACTTAACAAAAATCTTTGAAAAAACTGATCATAAAAGAATGTTATGCTATCTGGAAAAAATAAGGCCCTCTATGAAAATCAATTTGGATTTCGCAAATGTCATTCAACAAATCTAGCAGTTTTAAAATTAACTGACAAAATATATCAAGCCAAGGCTAATAATCTATTTACTGCTGCTGTAAATCTAGATATAGCCAAGGCCTTCGATGCCGTAGACTTAGACATATTATTAAATAAATTGCATAGGATAGGTTTTCGTGGCTTCATGCACGAATGGTTCACAACATACCTGAAAAACAGGCCGCATACAGTTCTCGTAAATAATGTTAGGTCAAGTAAGCTCACGATTAAAAAATGGAGTACCTCAAGGCTCAGCGCTAGGTCCGCTGTTGTTTTTTAATTATATTAATGATATCAAAAATGTTAGCACTAATGGAGAGCTAAACCTTTTCGCTGACGACACAAATCTAATCGTAAGTGACAAATCCTCAATGGAGTTATAGTGAAAACTCAAAATTCCTTAGAAAATATACAAACATGGATGGAATGTAATAAGCTTACTCTACATCTAGGAAAATGTGAATTTATACTTATTCCACCAAGAATCCACAAAGAAAAATCAAAAGCAGTAGATATCAGTTTGAAAAACACTAAACTAAGCCAAGTTGAAAGGACAAGATTCCTTGGTGTTAATTTTGATCAAGATTTACGATTTGATGACCATGTGTTTTCGGTAATCAAGAGGTTAAAAAAATTCATACCTATGTTTTACAGACTAAGAGATCTCATGCCGCAAAATACGCTCCGTATGTTGCACGAGCAACTTTGCATCCCATTGATAAAATACTGTTTGATAGCATACGGTAGTGGAAAGAAAGAACCGCTGAATAAATTACAAAGAATGCATAAAATATTGATTAAAATAATATATCGTAAAGAAAAACAATCTCTGAATCTAAATTTCTACAAACGTGAACTATATATGAACGTAGATACAATGTACACGTATGAATTACTAGTTCTTGCTTACAAGATGAAATATATGAATGAATCACTACCACAAATTTTTCAAAATTATATTAATACATCGATAAGACGCAATAACAACTTCCAGCTTCCCTATTATAGAACTTCTTTGGAGCAAAGCATTAGTAAATTCAAGATACCCTTTTTGTGGAACGCACTTCCTAACCATATTAAAAACACTAATAATTTAAAATCTTTTAAAAAATGTTTAAAGTCTTATCTGATTGATACTATGATCACTTTTTGACAATCATGTCAGTAAATTGCAGAGTGAAAATCAATCAAAATTTTGTAAAATTGTAATCATGTTTTGTAAACAAGTTTGTAAATGTGTTCTTTGACGACTATGTAAATATTGCACATGTATAACGTAATATCTCTTTTGTGAATATGACTTTATTTGATTGACTGACTCCTATAGTGTACTCGTATAGTGATCCTCTCAAAGGCTATAGGGCCAGGTTTATACCCTTATGATGGGTCCTCTGGTCCTTTTCCCTTTCTTTTCAAGTGTAAATTTGTGTAAATGTAAACTTGACACCCACCTGTATATATTCATGTTGTGATTAATGAAATGGGAATAAATCTATTTTCTATTCTATTCTATTCTATTATGAATTATCTCATTGCACAACTTCCATATAGTTTCAATCGTTACTGCATATAGACTGATTCTCAATGTGTCATACATTGGATCAATAGCAAAAAACTTCGCTCAGTGTTTGTTGAAAATCGATTGAAAGAAATTCGAAGACTCGATAAAGCAGAATTTCGTTACATCCACATTACGGATAACCCAGCAGATCTTCTGACACGCGGAATGGCATTCCCTGAATTGAAAGAAAGCACGCTCTGGTGGCAAGGACCAAGATGGTTGGAACGTGATGAAAAGAAGTGGCCTCAACACATCATCGACAAGGTAAATCCTGCCCACGACGAGATTGAAGAAAGAAAACGGGCCTCTACAAAATCCTCCGTCCTCACTTCACATTCCCGAACATATCCATTCGATTTGAATCCTGACAACTTCGTTTCATTAGGGGAGTACCTACGGAGAACAGCTATCAAACAAAGAACGGAAAACAAAATCACTGAAGAAATTACCCCCTTAACAGCACAGGAGTTAAATATGAACTCAGATATGCTCAGAACTCAGATATGAAAGAAACGCCCGATGCACTTAAACATAACCGCACGAATCAAGAAATTCAAAAATTGAAATTGTTCATTGATGATGAAGGTATCGCACGTTCTATGGGTCGAATCGATAATAGCTCTCTTCCTCCTATGGATGCCAAGTTATATTTTACCCCCAAGAAAAATCCCTTCACGAATATGTTCATTGATATTGAAGGTATACGCACGTTCTATGGTTCGAAATACGAATAGCTCCTCTTCCTCTTCCTTATGAGTTCCCGATAATTTTACCCAAGAATCAACCCTTCACGAATATGATCTTCAAAGGTTATCATGAAGATTGTGGACACTCTGGTAATAACCATACCCTGTCAGATATTAGACAGCGATACTGGCTGATAGCAGGTCAAAAGCAAGTTCAAGCCATAATAACTAAATGTCAGATTTGTAAAAAAATGGGAAGGAAAACCATACATTCCCCCTCAATTTCCTGTTCTCCCTATTGAACGCGTTTTAAAATGTCGGCCTTTTTCTACCGTTGGAATCGAATACTTTGGCCCATTCTATGTGCACTCAAATTCAAACGATCAGGAATGAAAATGAAAAGGTTTGGGTATGCATTTTCACCTGCGCATCGACCATAGCGATTCACTTAGAATTAGCGTCTGACTTATCAGCCTTAGAATTCCTTAATTGTTTTACGAAATTTATCACCCGACGAGAAACTCCTAGTCTGATAATCTCCGATAACGCAAAGAATTTTAAGCTTGGACATCAGGTCATTTCGAATCTTTGGAGGGAAATGGCTATTCAAGAGTACGCAGCAGAAAAACGCATCACGTGGAAATTTATTACGGAGAAGTCTCCATGGATGGGTGGCTTTTATGAACGCCTTATTAGAACAGTAAAGATGGCATTGAGAAAATTATCTGATGGATCCCTTCTCACACAACGTCAACTTGACGTTTTACTGTCGGAAATTGAAGGTATACTGAATAATCGACCTCTAGCTTTTGTAGGTTCTGATATGCGAGACGCTCTTTCCTTGACTCCTAGAAATCTTTTAGGAATTCAACCCGATTCTGCTCTCCCACCTATTTGTCTTGACGAAAGCAACCCGATCTTCGAACCATACGATAGAAGAGACACTCGTCAAAACCTCATAAAACTTTGGAGGCATGGAGAAGCTTTGCTGCATCAATTTTGGACTCGGTGGCAACGCGAGTATCTCCTGAGTCTACGCGAACGGCCCAGTAATCACGAAACTGTTAGACGATCAGTCTGCAACTCTGTCCCTACCATTGGAGACAGAGTTATCATCATGGATCGAAATATACCGAGGGGCCGGTGGCGATGTGGTCAAATCATCAACACAATGCCTTCAAAGAATGGACGAATTCGTTCGGCACGAATTTCACTGGAAAATGGATCAATCCTAACTCGGCCAATCAAACTGTTGGTTCCTCTTGAATTCGCCAACAGAGAAATCTCTACAACTTCACCAACTCGCACGGAACCAAATGTGACGTATGCAGACATCTCGCCCACAACGCAAGTCAGCCGCACGCGCTACAGACCAGATACGGCAACTTTCGCTTGGGGGAATGTCGCGGGGCGAGGAGAATCAAGGAGAAACGCGAGACAGTTAAATGATTAACATGAGTGGCCACAACGTAGAGCAAACAATTTCTCACTTGAGATTTGACAGCCCAAAAGATTTCGGCATGAATGCGGAAACATGTGTTTGTCAGTGCGATGATTGTTTGCAATTTGATCACACGTGTTAAATGCTACTTGAAATGTACATGCAGAATTCTATCAAAGCTGTCGTGTCATGAAAATATTCTCTGTGATTTATGGCCTTCCCTATGTCTTACGTTTCGATATAGCTGTTTATTGTATAGAAGGCCAAGTGAATGTACGAGAGAAAACAACTTGGAGATACGTCAAAGAGTAACGTGAGCGACTAGTGATGTTTTAACCTACACAATCGCACTTGGGATATTCCTTCTCGTTCGAGTTCTAAGGTGGCATAACTATACGAAAGAATAGCGAATCTTCATAACGATTGACTATTTAATTGATAAATTCATCAATTAAACTTACTTTAAAGCATACGCTTCGTTGCAACGACATCCTAGACTTGGTCTTATTATCTCGTCAATTATCAGATCAATTTCACACTACGTTCGGGCCACCTATCTCAACCTCAGACCACCGCACCATTTTCTGTTCACCGATGGGGAGAATTGATCCTGGTAATGAGAGAGCATGTATTGTCTACGACCTTCGTGAATCTCACATCCGAAATTTCTTCAGCGAATTGAGCCGTGTAATTTCATAACTCTGTACAATATGAATTTGTCGTTGGACGAAAAAGGTTATGCTTTAAATGAGTCACTACAAAGGTGTTTTGTGGAAACAATTCCTGCTTCCTATGTGGTCATGACTTCGCGTGACAAGCCCTACATCATTCCCCTATTGAAAAATCTCATAGACCGTCGATGGACAGCTTATCGACAACGCAATTTCTCTTTGTATCAACAGCTCAATAAGAAGGTAAAAGAAATGCTGAGAAAAGCTAAGTATGAATGGGCTGTAAATGCAGAGTAATCTTCGAAGCAGTTGTGGCACGTCGTTAATGAAGTGAAAGGGACACGAAGTTCGAGGCATTCGGCTCTGAGTACGTTGATAAACCAGTTCGATAACGCTGAGGAAGCGGTGGAAGAAATCAATGGTGTCTTCATATCAAGCAAAGTAAATAGACCAACTCCATTAATGCCGATGAGTCTTGAAAGCGATTTGGACGCCCATTGGACGACCAATGGGCTCCGATTGTTGATGTGACCACCATCTACCATATGATTGCCACAATGAAGGGTAATAAATCACCTGGTCTGGGAGATGTACCTGGTATTTTGTACAAGATTGCTGCTCCATTGATATCTGCTCCTGTGACCCACATCATTAACGTTACCATTTTATCACGACAATACCCAACCTGTTGTAAGAAGAGTTTGATCACTCCTGTACCCAAAAGCTTTCCTGTATCCAAGGAGGAACTACGACCGATTTCCTTTCTCCCACTCCGTTCTAAAGTATGTGAAAAAGCGATTCTTGAGGTGGGCATGGCATCACGACTTCGACAGACTTTCGGTTCTTTGCAGTTTGTCATCAATAACATCAGCCCTAATTGCAATACATGAAGGAATAACAGTTTCACTTGATACCGATTGTACCTTGGCTTACAACTTCAGCAAGGCATTTGATCAAATCAGTCATGACATTATTATCAATACTCTTTTGGAAAATAAGTTTCCACATGGATTCATAAAATCGACTGCGACTTACTTGCAAAACCATCTACAAGCGGTAAAATTATCCAACGGTGTTAGCAATCAGCGAACAGTGTGCTCTGGCATTCCGCAGGTATCACTCCTTGGTCCTTTTTTGTTTAATCTAGTGATGGGTTCCCTCGAGCCAATATGTGATTTTACCTCTGTCATCAAATATGTAGATGATTGTACATTTGTGATTCCTATCAATACTTCTAAGCTTCTCTCTGCCTATGATGAGCATCAGAATATGCTACAGCCAGTGGCGGCTCTATGGATTTCTGTTAGGTCATGCTCATCAATTTTTTCGCATCATGAGGAAAAAAGTATGTGTGACAGCTATCATACGAGGATTTTTAACCATGCAACTGATGTAGCTTAATATCATGCAACTTAAGAAACAGTTACGAATTCGATGAACAAAATTTTAATCTCATTCCATTTGCATTTGCCCTTTCCTAATTATAATTCAAACATGCAAGCCGACTACTTTTCACATCAGGTAATCCAGTGAATATGGTGTAGGGCTAGGCATAATTCTAATGATCTACATACTGTATCAGCCAAAATACGCTTAAAATAAAATTCCAGGCGTAGGCTACATGATTTGTATTTTTGAGTACATCCGATGATAATCTGATGCATGCATAGCCTATTATACTATTTGCTCCTAGACATATCTACATATGCAAGCATGTAGAAGACCACGGCTAAATTTAATCACCAGATAATGTATATTAAATAATATTCAAGTTCTAGTTATTTGAAGCATGCATTTAAGATAGTAAAAACACCGTCAATCGCACAAAATCACAAGCTGTATTAACATTGGAAGATATTGAATTACTTATAAAGGAGGTCAATTCGATGGGGTTTCAATCGTGCAACTGAGACTCGAGACATCTCATGATCTCACTACACCGATAAAATCAGCAGATTGCCGTCCAATCAGCTACCGTTAGTTGGTTGAAACGAGCTATACGTATCATTTGTGCTTCCCGTCCACGGCATGAGATGGAGTATGAAAATCGTCACCCGCAGATTTTGCTATTGTTCTCCCGTCAGATGATCCGGCCAATAACAAATGAGGTATGCTCGAATTGACTTGCGTTCCCCTGAATTTTTTAGAACAAATTAGCTACTTGATAAATCTTAATTGAGTATGACCTTAATGTCACAGCAACATGATCTGACATAGTAATCAAATGTTGTCAAATGTAATCAAATGATGTTGGAAGTTTTTTTGTTGACTCAAAACTTTCCCTTTCTTGTGGTTGACATCGTTGATTTGTGTGGAGGAAAATTAGACAAAATACTTCGTCATGCTGAGCATGAAGGGCATGATCGCTAAAGCCGCCACTGGCTACAGCGGTCATCGTCTGTAGGTTTACGTCTGAATATCAGCAAGTGCAAGTATTTGTGGATCCCTAAATCAACAAATCAAGTGCCTCCTTACATTCCGGATATGTCCATAGCTTCGGAAATCAAAATACTTGGGGTATATTTCACGGAGGACCTGAAATCGAACAGGCAGATACAGCATATTAACCTCTGTGCATCTCGACGATTACATGCTCTCAGGGTATTGAAGAAGCTTCTTGATCGCCCCTGCCTTATTCGTATGCATTATGGTCTCATTCTCTCAGTCATGGAATACTGCTCTCCATTGATGATAGGCTTATCAGCACAAAACGAAAATATCCTAAACAAAATTCAACGTATAGCGCACAGACTCATCTGTGGGGACAACTGTGACTGCGAAGATTTTCCTGACATCAGAATGCGCCGTGAACGAAGTAACATTCGGCTCCTAAAGAACATTTCACTTTGTCCAGAATATCCGCTACCAATGTGCTATCCGCTATCAATGTGTTTCCCCAAGGTCGCTTCGATCGAGAAACTATACTGCCACAGACTCTAACATCTCGTCGAAAAAACTCTTTCTTTCCAATGGCGACCATTCTTGCAAATAGCACATTCTTCGAATAGATGATATGCTGCGTGTATCCATTCAGTTTCCTTACTTTATCATACATCTTTATCATACACTTGACGTATCTATAATTTACTGATTCTTTTAATACACATTTTTCATGCGCGATACGGTATATGAAGTTGAAAATGCGGAGGTTCATATATTCGTGTATTACCGAACCTGAATTCACGCTGCCTCTCTCTAGGGTTCACGGCAGAAAGTGATAAACACACACCAGCATAGAAATGGACACATGAAGCACGAATATGGTTCACCGATCTATCAGGAACAAAAGACACATGACATGATGACGCTGTACATACCTAGAAGATCAAGGTGTAGTAGTACATGTTACTAACAAATTTAAAAGTAGACTGACTGCTTATTTTAATCACTCTTCAACAAGCGCTTATATTTGCTGCTGAGTTTCATATATGTCCTGATTTTTTACTGTACAGAATGTTCATACCGGTCTGATTGTGCACTACCCTTCATTTCTAATGTAAGCGAAATATACACTTTACTTACTTACTTATAATCTTCTCATGCCGATTACAAAATTTGACGATAAATGATGGAAGCCATCACTCAGTTTCGATCATCGACAAATCGTTTGCCAATATCACGGTTTCGGAGCCGATGGTCACGTACTTCGGCTCCAGCTTTCTACCACGGCTCCAAAAGAAGCGCAGATTCGTAGCTAGGGTGCACTGCTCTAATCAACCTCGTTCCCACTCGTGCTGCCGGTCGGACGAGATGATTCAGCCACTTAGCTGTCAAGCCTCTAATATTCATCAATCAAGATAGACAAGTGGATGTTTCCAAATTGAACCTAAATTCCTTTTGTATCAAAAGCACTTCTTTAAGCGTATTTAAAATATTTTTTCTTAGTATTTTATTGAAAATGAGGCACTTATAGAATAACCATGCATTCTTTAAGAAAGAATAATTAAGAACCAGCAATGTGCTTTAATAATGAGTACATGAAAATTGAAGCGAGAATGCATGTGTATTCTGTTCGCCCGACAGTTTGAGGAAGCAAGCTTGAGGAAGTGAGCGATCTCAAAAATCCAAATAAATTATTCGCAGTAGGTTATGCATTGAGAGGAGGTGAAGGCCAGTAGATTTGTGGAGGTCTACAACGATGACACATTTGCATTCGTTTCAGCTACACAGCCAAACATTACTTTTCCTCTCAAAGTGACTGAATTCAAATACACAGAAAACTTCTAGCAGGAGCCGTGGTATTATCTATTGGCTCCGGCTCCGAAACCCTAAAAACTGTACCACCCACAGAATTAGATTCACCTGCGCGCGCTTCGGTTTCCTAGAAAGGAAGGGTCAACATTATGGAGAAAACTTGTGTGCAATGATCTGAATTCTTCGAATCTGAAGGAATTTTGGCAATCGAAGCACTTTGTTGGAACTCACATTAATCCGCAAGCGACGCACAACTTTTTTTCCTACATCTGTAAGGTATAAGGAATTCCTTTTTGCCCACTTAATAGGTTCCTCGATGTGGATGTGCCATTAATTTCGTATTAATCACACTTTTAGCAAACCGAAGCAGATAAAGAAAATATTTGATTCTGTGATACCACCCGGTAAGCAGGTTAAGCGCATAGTCTAAAAATCAGAACATTTTATACTGATAAAGGGTTATATTTTGCACAGAAGACCTGCAGTGTTTATGAAAAAGTTCATTGACTGTACAAAGTTGATAAAGCTTACTTCAACAGCTTAGTAATAATGCTTTGCGAATCCTAGAATCACATAGACACAACACCAATATGTTCCATACTCCGACAGACATAGCTAAAATTATGCAATTCACCTCACTCATTTCAATCAAGTGAATCGTCTTCAATATCAGGGGCAAATTAAAGGAAATATTTACTATAATTAGCGATCCTTGCTTAATGCACAATTTGATAGCTCTCTTGAAGATTGATTTTCCATTTGCTCCAAGTCTCTTGCCTGCCAGAAATGCATTGATGACGCCAATCAAAATAGTCAAATTGATTATACCGATTATTGCTGCGATTCCTAGTGAAAATGTCATCAGAAAATAGATATAGCCCAAATTAAATACATTGTACATTGAGCACGCGTAAGTTAAATGTCCTTCCATAAAATTTCCATAGACAATCAGAGGATAAATTATGTAAATCACCAATAAGATAATTACGTAAATGCTATTAGCATATGCAAATCTCTTAGCAGTAAGGATTAGACGATAAGTTAAAGGTTTGTAAATTGCGAAAACACAGTTAATGCTCAAGTCTAGAAAAGTTCCAAAATATATCTGAGCTCCAATAGCAAATAAATTGTAACCAAGAAGGCAAGTTATTCTTGTTGATTTCAAAAAATAGCGATAGAATACAATGAAATAAAATCCGCATACATAGGCTATAAGACCAAAGCTTAAGTGTACTGTAAAGGCAAAGTTTCTAAAGACATACAATTTTTTGTATAAAATAACTATTATGCAATACAGATTGAGGACAACAACACTTGTGCTAATTAATAAAGTCGCCAAAAGACTATAAAATATGGAATGGGTGCAATGTTCTAATAGAAGCAGTGATAGAAATCGATTTGGTCCAGCATCAAAAATAAACTTGTGAGAACCTGTTTTCAGGCAATGTAGGATTGGGATAGAAGTCTTTGTTGAAATTTTCGTCTTTTCTACAACTTTGCCACCTGTAAGTTAAAACATGAAATGCTACATTACATGAGTTGAAAATAAAGTCTACATTCAAACATGGATTTAAAAGTAACGTCTATGTATTATGACTTGAAGTGTTTTGATTATCTATGTTTTAGATATAT
This sequence comes from Prostheceraeus crozeri, assembly GCA_907163375.1. Lineage (NCBI taxonomy): Eukaryota > Metazoa > Platyhelminthes > Polycladida > Euryleptidae > Prostheceraeus > Prostheceraeus crozeri. The sequence continues at coordinate 23,976 of CAJQUW010007843.1, forward strand.
CCATCATACCACAATGGGATGAATTTAATGACATGATGAGTTTACATGTGGGAACCGTGACATTTGAATGATGTCAGACATATCTTTCACAACATATCATTGCCTATTCAGTATTTTGTCAGCCACTATATGTGGGACCCCGCTTGTCTGGGTTTGAGTGTTCAGGTTATGGGTCGAAACACAATTAGACGAATACCTGATGACTGACGGACTGCAGTATTATGTTTTATATCCCTTAATCGGTAGCTGAAGTAGTGATCGATGTGTTGTTTTTTAAATGAAGAACAAATGAAGAAATGTTGGATTCCATGAAGTATTATAGGCGGATTAAGAAACTGGCGATAACAAATTCAAGTGAAGAAATAGTATTTTCCATGTGTAGTCTTAGGTATAATGTGTAGTTCGATTGCTTTCGGTGTAGTATTGTGTCTATTGTTTACTTTCATTATCCATTTTCCACTTATCCATTTTTACCATTATCCACCATGTGTATTGTCAAATATAGTGTAGCATTAGTTCACTTGTAATCGGTGTAGTAGTATCATTATTTTTCCATGTTTAACTTCCACTGTTTCAATTTTTCTCCATCGGTCTCCTTTTGTTTTATAATATCCATTTTTAATTTCCTTAACCTATGGTGACCACTGTCCTATTCTATTTCCACTACCAGCATCTGTAGTCGGTGCAATTAGACGTCTGTTTTGAACATGTATGTGGCAGTGTTTGGAATCTATGGTATTAGTATTTTAACAGTAAGAATGAGTAGTGTTATAAGTATTAAGATCTTCATTTTTACCAGATATTGGGCCATTTTTATTCGTTGCCACGAGTAAGCTTCATTGAGTTCTTTTAAGAGCTGATTAATCCAATGGTTACAGTAGCATTGCATTTGTACACTTGCGGATTGGATAACGCCATCAGTCCTCATTAGGACTACTTCAATTAATAATTCAAATTAGTAAGCATTATATTCTGGCTGATGGGATGATTTTCATCATCGCATGAGAATCGTCATCATGAAAATTCTTATCATATGCACGTCATATAATGTGCTTTATATATGACGCCATATGATAATAATAATAATAATAGTGTGCATTTCATGAAAACGGTAATCATTCTTTACAAGGCAATAAAAGTTACATGCAACGTCAAACTACTTGTATACAAAGTCAAGTCATAAATATTCCCTTTGAAATATCATTATTTAATAATGTTGAGGTAAATGGGAAGAAAGACAGTTTTCGTTTTTGCAGATTATAACGTTCCAACCGGAAATGGCGCGAGTGATGAAGACGTTTTGGGAGGTATTTATGGAGTATATGCTGATCATTCCGCAATACATTTTTGAAAATTTTCTTACTGATTCGTCTCCTTCTTGTTTCAATAGAATCATAGTGAATGGAATCATCATCAAAAATTCTTTGAGCACGTTCAAGCTTGGCAGTGAGGCATTTAGGTATTTCAACAAATAAGGGACATGCGTATTCCATTACAGACAAAACGATAGCATTATAGATTAGCTGAAGTTTTCGAGTAGATGTAAATTTCTTTGCTTTCCGCACAACATAGAATCGTCGATTGCAAGTTTTCACTACACCAGCTATGCGATCATGCCAAGTTAGATCATTATTGAAAGTTACTCCAAGAAATTTCATGCTTGAAACTAAAGGAATGACTATACTATTTATGTCAGGCAGATGTTCATCACGTTTTAAACACAGCATCATCTTTGATTTTGTTTTGCTCAAAATCAACTTGTTGTTGTTTATATATAGGCTATATATATGTAGGTCGGCTTTATCGAGACAGGTTACAGATTATTCATAAATACATGCGCCTTGTTAAGAATGTGTTCATATAGGCACTGTGGACAAAAAATGTGGATCCTTCAATCGTTTCAAGCCACAGAGACAAATGGCCTTGTGTCCGTGTTTGGGTTAAAGTTGACTTTCCTCAATACTGGAGATCAAGGCCAGAACGAGTCTCCTGGGGCAGGAAGATCAATTTTCCATTGAACATAATGCAGATTCAAGTTTAACTTCTTACGAATTAGAACATTCAAACCACAGATAGAAATCTATCTCTTACCGGTTGAAAACAATACAAAGCACAAATGAACAATAACGAGATCGCATTCACAAAAGTGTCAGCCTTGCTAGAACTACTTAACATACAGCAGGGAACCATGAATTCTGAACGCTATGTGAATGTTTTCCGAATGAACATTGGCCAAATGACAGGTCAACTTGGTGATCCATCGACTTGGTTATTTATGGATGATAATGCTACGTGTCACAGGAGTAGTAGAGTCAACTTATGCAAGTCTCAATTAGGGCTTAGGACATTATCTTGGCCAGCTCGTTCTCCTGATCTGAATCCCATAGAAAATGTATGGAGTATTCTAAAACGTAACGCTCGTCGTTCACTGCTACCTACAGATGGCGTATCACAACTTACGTCACTGTTAAAAAGAGAGTGGAGAAAGTTAGATCAGTCAAAAATCAACGATATCATCGAATCAATGCCTAGACGAATTGGTAATATCATTGACAATAAGGGTAGGGCCACAAAATATTAGCTTCTTAAGAACCGTTACTGTATGATAGCTTATCAGATTATATAAGGACATTTCAATATATTAGGGACATGAAATAACATGAAAAATGCTTTCTGTATCATACTTATGTTTTATTTAGTCAAATTTTAGGATGATCCACTTTTTATGAAACGGACTGTAGTTAATGATATGCACTTTTCGCTTGACAGGCCTGCCTGGACTCTGACCGCTGAAGTTCGTGGGTTCATTGATAAGCTACAGCTGCAAGGCGCGCGCTTGTCCAATCACACAAGTCAATGCGAGACGAATATCTATGTCAATCCCCATTGCTTGCTACCATTGCATGTAATGTCTCGGATAGGATTATGTCTGCCCTACAAGCGTTAATGAACACAAGCGTTGATGAATCTTCTGTGTGTGTCAAGCATAATAGCATTAGTGACCAACGGAACTTTTTCTGATTCTAAAAAGTAAGCAAGTAAGTAGATGTTTATTTTTGAATGATAATCATGCAATGTAAGAATTAACACTTACATGTAAGTCAGATGGGAAAAATTAGCAGAATAAATCAGTGAAAATATCACAATGATACAAACCGTAGAGTAGGGATATGTAGGTAGAGTGTCGACTCAAAAAAGTATCTGTCTACAGTGAAAATTTTTTTATGAAAAGATTCAGTTCTTGCGGAGATTGCGTTCCCGTGGTCCAAAAATTTATTTGAGCACTTTTGAAAAAGTCAAAATTTTGCAAATTCATATACTACCGAGGTGACTCTCCTATATAAGTAGTGTGAAACAAGTTGGATATCAAAAGGAATGGATATTTGCTAATAAACATCCTAATTAAGGGGAAATTTAGCTGATTTGCAAGGGAATTTCGTGATTCGTATTATAATGGAAGTCTTCATGAAAAAGTCGCGATTTTATTCGCGCTTTCTAGATGCTACAAGTTTTTTCCTACAAGTGCCATTGCCTTTGTCTAAATGCACACCACCGGTCATCCGTGAGACTTTTTAATAATAGGTTATCCAGGGTTTGTCATTTTTCGTCAATACCACATATTTATGACTACATGTAAGGACATTATCGTTTGTAAGTAAGTAAGTAAGTGTTTATTGAATTAAAAATATTAATCATACAAATTCGTTTTTGGCAATACAATTTTACAGGTATGATAGAAAAATTAAAAAACAGAAAAACTTCGATGTGCGGTTCGATTCAAAGATGCAAAAAATCAACATCTATGTACATCATTTACAATCAAGGAAGTGAAAGGAATAAAAGAAGTACGAGTCCGTTCAGTTCTGCAATATGGGATTGGAACACTATTTGAATTCATGTGTTTCATCGGGATAATTGGATTGAGAATATGATCTTCTTTTTTTCGATTGATAGGAACAGTTTCTTGCTTTGCTGCTATCTTCGTTTGGTAAGTTCGTCATCAGAGCATTCACATTTTCTTTCTTTGTTGCTGTATATGATCCTATGAGCTCGTTTATCTACAACAATCAAAACGTTTGACAGAGTCTTATTTAGACCAACAAAAACTGGGCAGGCATATTCAAGAGCCGAACGTATATACGAGGTGTACAATAAGTGTAGTTCATCGCTTGAAACTAGTGGCCAGAGTTTTCGTAGAACATAAAAACGCATATTTGCAATTTTAACAATTTTTTGCACATGATTAGTCCAACTCAGGTCTACAAATATTCAAGCCTAACACATCGATTGAGTCAACTGTTTCGACAGGAAAGGAACATAAACTTTCTTGTAAATTCTTTTTAAAACATGGAAGAGCAAGAGATTTCAGCAAATTCATCTTCAAATCATTTGCGATACACCAATCATTCACAAAATTAATCTCCAACTTTACAGACTTTTCTATCTCTATCGTACATTTTGTTTCAATAGGCAATATCATAGTTAAATCGTCTGCATACTTCACAAAGTGTGTTGTGACTGTCAAAAACAATGACAGTCACCAAAAAATGCAGCGAATAGATAGGGTGCCAAAATAGTTCCTTGGGGAACACCAGAAACAATCAAGAAATATTCTGAAAGATGTTTGTTCAGCTGTATCATATCGATCGGTTAGATAATTTTTCAACAATATGAGAAATCCAGATGGTATGCCGTATTGTTGTAATTTTTTCAACATCAGATTGTGATTCAAGTTGTCGAAAGCTTTTTGTAAGTCGAACGTCAGAAGAACAGATCCGAGGCAATTTGCGTTATCAAAATTTGTGAATAGACTGTTCATGATCGATACTAATGCTGTTGTAGTTGAGCAACCCTTTCGAAAACCGTGTTGTTGTTTACCAAAAGTTCTCTGCATATGTGGACCTATCTCTTCAAGAATTAGACGTTCGCATATTTTGGAGGGCAATAATGACTGAGATATAGGTCGCAGCTTTGTTAACGATATTTTCTTTTCTTTGGGTACAGGAGTTATTGTTAGTCTTTTCCAATCTCTAGGGATTATACGCTTGTCTATTACTGTTTGACAAATATGAGTCAGAGGAAATGTAATTGACGCGGCTAGTCGTTTGTACAGAGTCGATGGAATTTTTGGATCACCAGAAAATTTATTTTCCTTTACATTTGAAAGCAATCGCATAACATCAGATTCCTCCACATTCACATTCCATCCATCATCCTGCAACTCACATTCTAGCAATACAATATTAAAGTTTTGCGCAGAATTAAAGTGTTCTGCAATCAACGAGAGTGCATTTTGTATGCCACCGTTCGTAGTGATGAAGGATTCGAATTGTGTATTGCTTCTTTTTGGCATGTCTTTGACGGATTATATCAGCTTCCATAGACCAATTGATTTGCCTTTCAATTTTTTGCGTAAATTGTCTTGCACTTTTGCACTTCTTTCTTTACCTTCTCTTTCAAGTGATTGTATTTGCTCCAATTTTTGGTTCGATACGTTTCCCACCTTTGATTTATTAGTTGTTTGGTAACAGGAGTCAACCATTCCTTGTCATGAGGCGTCATAAGAACAGTCTCTTGTGGTGTATGAATATCAATCAGGGGTGATATGACATCATGAAAATAAGACCATTTAAGGTTTATATCATTTTCATTTAGCAAAAAAGACCAATCAAAACGTACTATAGCATCATTTAGAAGTTCTATGTTGCTAGACCGAAAATCGTACACATTTTGAAAATGAAAGGACTGCTCAAATTCTTTATTCCTATACGTTACAGGATGAACAGTGAGTAACAAGTGGTCAGCATTTCCAACTGGAGAGTCGAAAACTACATTGTCTTTAAAGTAGGTGTCTGCGAGATCTTCGGAAATCAGTATATGGTCCAATTTCTTATCTCCTCGAGTAGGTTTTGTAACAAGGTCAATCATGTCAACAGTTTCACATAACTTTGCCGTGTCAAAATGATTAAATTCACCGACAATCATGAACTTATACTGAGGTCTATCACACAAAAAAGAATCAAATACATCAACGATGAATTCATGCAACTGAACGCAGGGCTGTGGAGCCGGAGCCGAGCCGGAGTCGGAGCCCTAAGGAGCCGATGGTTTTGGTCGGAGCCGGAGCCGATTTATCACAAAGGCTCCGGCTCCGGCTCCGATAGTTTGAGCTTTGATATAAATCTAGAATTTTTAAAGTTATTAATTGGCATCGTAAAAAAATTAAATAATTTGAAATCTAAAGATATGTCTTTTAGGTATACCAATGATCTGTCCTCCACGATATCTTTCTTTGCAGTTGCCGCCTTCTTTTGTATTATATTTATTATATATTTACACACATGTGTAATATTTTTTTATTGCATATGTTTCGTCAGACTAATTTCCATATTGACAACGTATTCTCCAAAATCCATTAATTTGAAGACTTGTTATATGCATGCTAACTAGATGATTGTAGATTCCTAGAGACAAGTCGCCAGTCATTTATGTACACATTTCCAGTTCAGTCAGCAAAGATAATATAGCTACATTTCTTGCGCAATGTCTTAAATCTAATACGGTTACTATGTAGGCTATCATCCATCGGTATGGCTACTGGCAGAAGCTACTGGCATCTGTGACAATGCCAATTTCCTTAGATTGTATTGTAGGCTCTTGTGCAGTCCCCCACCTACATTTTTCAAAACAATCGATTATTCAATTTGATCAATTTTGATTGGAGGGATAACTCTTCACACTCACACGAATGACCTGACTACAAGTCCTCACATGGCTATAGCAATAAGCGACCCAGCCACTTCTAGTAGCGCCCTATTATTTTAAAGGTATCTCATTCACAATGAATTTCCTTTGACTTCAAAATTCAAAGGGTAGTCTATATTTCAATGCGAAAAACCCGAAGGCAAATTACAATGTTGACTTGCTGACGAAGTTTGCGACCATGACATCGCAATTACCCATGTAGATTTTTACAACAACACGGAATGCTTCACTCAAACCGGTGATGCTGAAACGGACATCCAATGGTGCTGCATCTTTTGACCAGAGAAAAAATGGGGGGGGGAGGACTGCACAAGAGCCGTATCGTGTAATAATATTTCCCCAAATGTCATAGACCTGTGGATTTCAAGAATTTTCATTATTATTTTTTCCGTCTGTCAACACTTTATGCTGATATCATGCTGACTAATTATATGTAAACAATAAAAAAAGACTGAGACGCTCTCAATAAAGGCGCCTTTTGACCTCCCATTTCTATTGTCTGTGACATTAAACCGCACGCGCATTCGAAAGCTAGCAGAGTAGATGGGATTTCTGCTCGGTGCTCGCAGTCAAATTTTTATTATGCATAGCACCCTGCAACATACTGTGTGATACTCCGAGTTCAGTTTCATCAGCCTAACCATCATCAGAGGAATAGTGGTAATGTGCTATACATAAATTGAATATAATAATATACATGAATCATTGATGAATTATTTAGTGCAACTTTACGCCATAATGAAAAATACGAAATTAATATAATGTAAGTTAGGCCTTACCTTATTCAGTATGCTGCATAGAATTACAAAACTTGTCCTAAATTAGATATTTTTCATTTTTTTAAGTATAATTTTCAATTGTACATTTCTAGCCTACACTGCAATGAGGCTATCTAAATTACAATTTCTACAGCTGATGAGTCGTGGGCTACCCACCGATCATATTATTCATGGACCAACAGACTATTGAATAAAGGCAATAACAAATAACAATAACAACCTAAGCTAGCCTATATACACTTTAATATTCAATAAAGCAATTGATATCTTTATTGATACGGTATATTTGGCTATATAGCCGATACCCTTTCCATGTTCGAGTAGATACAGACCTTAAGCTATCTAGAGGCATACGCTATCCACTTTCATGTTCAAGCTTTGTTAAAAAGCTTATACTACTATTCGGCCCCTGTGGCGGCTAATTAGGTATATCATCATCACTCATGTGGTCTTATTTAATGTAGCCTCGTAGTAGACTGGTTGCAGGCTAGGCCAATTTATATTTAGCCAGTGCGGGAGATCGTTATCTAATTTAACCAATCCCGGCTATAACTTTATTTTATCTTTCAGAGATAGTCAATTCATGCAAAAATATATGACAAGTATGTTATTTGTCATTATATTAGGTTATTATCATTTTTATTATTAACTTAAGTCGTTGCTTGTTAATGAAAACTAATTTGATGATTGTAGCAAGCCTCTAAAGGCCACACCGTTATCCAAAAAACCCGTTCAACGGATCCAGGATAACCAGCATAGATAGAACCTGAATTTGAAGTCGGAGCCGGAGCCGGAGCCGAGCCGGAGCCTTTCACATCAGTGTCGTGGAGCCGGAGCCGATGAGATAACGCATCGGCTCCACAGCCCTGAACTGAAGAAGTTCATTGCTGTTACAAGATTACAATGCTACTTTTGATATAAATGGCCGTGCCACCACCACGTCTTCCATTCCTATCATTTCTGTAGGTAAAATATCCATCTAAAGACACAAAAGAATCATTGATATTATCATGTAGCCACGTTTCAGTAATGCAAAGAATGTCAGGCTTTTTTATCTTCACTATAAGTGCAAGCTCGTCTATTTTCGGCAGTAACGACTGGATATTTTTCAAGGATAAAACCGGGAATCTTTGTGAATTAGAAGTGAAATAAGAGTTCGTTAATGAAAATTTGAATGTGAGATGTTCAAACTGCTTCTATTGATAACTTTGCCTCTGTAAATTATTGCATCATCTCCATTCTCTCTTCTGATTTTCAACTCCTCTCTTAGATGACGAAATTCAATCTGTTGCAGTGGGGTTCTGTCGGGATGAATATATACCCTCTATATTCAGCAGATTTATTCAGACAGCGTGGTTTTTTAAGTAACTGAAACTTCTCCGAGTCGTCTTGCAATTTAACACGCAAAGGTCGATCTTCACCTCTGGTAGTCTTGCCAATGCGCGTGGTGCTGGTGAAGTCAATGTCTTCCAGTTCTGATTCAGACATTAGGTCCTTGACTTTCTTTTCATCATTTTCTCTTCTTTCGTCAATTGTCCCTGAGTTTGATTCAGGGATGCCTCTGATCACGACATTAGCCCTTCGGTAATTACGCTTTTCTATCTCGTCCATGATTTCTTGAGGACTGTTCTGCTTGAAGCTCAGCATATCAGAGGAGAGCATTGTCATTTGCTCCTCCTGATGACGTTGAGCCTTCTTCAATTCTTTAATTTCCCCTTCAAAAATCACCATTTTTGACTCTAAAGCCGTGATCTTAGATAGCAGATTGTTTATGTCTACTCTCAGACTCGTGATTATTTCATCTTTTGCTTTTTCAATCAATTGTTTGATGTCATTGGCATTCATTGTCTGATCACAAGAGTTCGATCGCAGACTACGCGCCTTTGGTGTGTTTGTCATGACGTAAACTGGATTGCCGTGTAATAGAAATGTCAAGGTAATGTATTGACAATAGAGATGACGTCACAAAAAATCGATAATGTCAAAATTTTTGGACAGGGGGACGTCTACGTAGCAACAGGAAATCAGCTGAATGCCTTGAAACACTGACAATACCAGCGTGAACAATCTATTAGTCAACAACACGTCACACACAAGCCACTGGAAGCTCCTGTTGAAGAAGAAGCAGCAATGATCGCTGAACCAATAATACACTGAATAATTCCGAAAATAGAATATGGCAAGAATGAAGGATTTCCGATGAAATGTCGTCGCGACACACAGCAATGAACGGAATGTAAACACAGATCAGCAAGAGGCACTGATACTAAGAAAAATCACTAAACCCGCAAAAACGACAAAGGATAGCAAAAAATGGAGACTACCAGGACACAGATTACTACTCCAGCTATCCGCAGATCCAAAATTTAGAGCAGATTACCTCATAGACACGATACAAAACACGAAAAATAGCAATGAACTATTAAACACGAGAGCGCACAACCGCACACCAGCGCTGTACGCGAAGTAGTTAAATTAAGTAGTAAATGCTGATAGAAGGTAGTGAACATATCATCAACATATTGACTGTCCATAGCCGAATCAAAGTCAGTAATTGATAACAAATATATGAATCGATCAATAATTGATTGTCGATAATCCCACAATTTCACAACCTTATGGACTTCATCGTTACAATTTTTACCGTAAATGATGACATTGTCATGGTCCGATGATCCCAAGGGTGGGCCAATGACTACTTATCCGACATAATGGTCACATATTTCGCTATTTATCCAAATTTGGTCCAATATTGTGTTACATCGTGTAGGGGATTTCACACAGTTATGTAATGAAAACTGCTGCTCAAACATCGAAAAATCAAAATTGTTAAAATCTCCACATACCATAACATTTAGGTCAGGTAGAGAGGACAATTCATTATCGATGACACGGACGAATTGATCAGAAAGACTATTCATTTCCGCAGTCGGAGGAATATCAATACAAATTAAGAGTAACTTCAAGCTCGGGATTCTCAAGATAATAGACCCAACAGCAGAAGGATGTTCATATTGTATAGGTCGTAAACAAGTCATGGAATTGCAGACCCAAACTGCGACTCCGCCACCGACTCAACCAATTTCATCACAACGGTTGAAGTCATAGTTTGATAATTGTAATAAATTGTCCGTCATGTATGTCTGTATGAAGCCATGACTCCGTTACAACCAGTATGCCAGGTTGAAGAGAAAATACGAGTACCGATTGTTCATTAAATTGTGAAAAAACGGATCGAGCGTTCAATAGCATGACTGTAGGGAAAGAATTATTCCTATTTGATCTAGTAAAATCATTTAGTGAAACTTTCGAGACCTCAGTTCGAATCTTAGAATCAATTTATCCTTGAATATAGCAACATCTTCATTGTTAGCCCGTCGCTTCTGTAACTCAGCACGTAATTACTCGTTCAATTGGACCCGTGATCTATCAGGGTAAATAAATATCTCTTTGTAATGCTGTGAGTTTGTCAATATCCTCGCATTGCGAAAATGTCATTTGTCACTTGTTGATTAGAGAACACAATCTTGAGAAGTCTATGTTTACCAGACATGGGTCGTCCAATACGCTGGCATTTGACAATCGTCTATTGCTGTCTCAACTCAAATTTCAGATGTCAGTTTACAGACTTCAGTGCGATCAGAGACCTCTCGTGCTTGTGGGGAAAGATCGGTGCATTCCGATTCCGCAAGTCCAAAGACGATGACATTATCAGCTATGAAGTTCAGATCTTCAACTTCTTTAAAAATCCGAGTCCTCAAGTCCCTAGTTGTGTACTGAAAACCGAGTTTCAATGACTGAATTCCATCATCGTGTACGGCCAGCTTATCAGTTTAAGTAGACAATTTATCTTCAATGGTTTTTACTCTTTCATTCAGAGATTCAAGATTTAAACCAATTTTATCAATTTCAAGAGTTAGTCTCAAAATAATTTCTGTCCTATGTTCATCCAAAAGACGTCGTACATCATTCGGATATATTGCACTGCTTGTGTTGCCATTGGATCTACATGTAGTGTTTAGGGCGGGATTCGGGCTCGAAGAAGGCATTATATTCATCTAATAATTCAATGCGTACGGCTTTCACGAGATCGAAATGGTATTTAAGTGCGCCTTGCTCTTGGCACCACCATGAAATATAGCTTGCCGGCTGAGAATCGAACCCAGTCTTCGAACTGTTAACGCGGCATGCAGATCACCAAGACCAGCGAAGCACACTATCTATTTCAACGTAGTGATATCTGTGATAGTTGACTGTTCATTCCGATTTCCATGATGTTGTAAATAGTCCCCTCTCCATAGTTTAGTAATGTTGATACTTCTTTCATGCCGTGGTTTAGTTCTATGGTATCAGTCGATGACTGTGCTATCTTTGACATTTTTGAATTCTTAGTTTAGTTGATTCGTATCATACACAACCAATTTTGTTTTTGAACTATTGATTTCTCCGTGTTGGTTACAAAATTTCAAGAAACGCGTATCTTGCAGTTCTAAGAAGATGAAGCAACAAATATCACTAACTTTTTGTGAATAAATATTTGCGAATCTTTCTGCTGTAATCCTTCTGATTGGTCAAAGGACAGGTTATAAAAGAGCATCAGCAGGTGAAAGCTGCCTAGAAATTTACACAGCTTTACCTTCCATGATCTTGTCGAGAGCAAGTGAAGCTTTCAGCGCGCATTATGATGCTACCTTCGTGGTTTGTTTATATAGCAATAGCAACCGCTTCCAGGCCCTGGTATTGGTGATCTTCATGTCACGTTAGCAGTTCGAAGACTGGGTTCGATTCCCAGCCGGCAAGCCATTTTTCATGGTGGTGCCAATAGCAAGGCGTATTCAAATATCATTTCGACCTCTTGAAAGCCAGAGACATTGATTTAGTAGATCGATTATCCGAGGTCGCCCGGAAGCGGTTGCTATTGTTAGGCATTATATTGGCAAAATTTGATCACGAAAAATATACCAATGCAACCTGTTTAGTTCAGGATTCAAATCACCAAAATATCGCACCAGCATATCGTACCAGAAGACCAGCAGATAACAAGTTTTGCTTGTAATGTTACTCCCATCTATTCAGAGAATCCGAATTTATGAGCGCCGCAGTGCCCAAGTGTAAAGGATGACGTAAGAATCGGAGCAAACAACTTTACAGCCAAGAGATTGTAAGAGACTCATAAACACTGCTCATACGCAACGTGGAAAGAAATGAAGACGATGATCGTAGGCAATCCAACAAGAATAGACGATCGAATTTGAGCACGATTATAAAAGGACACACTGATGATTGTATAAACCAAAATTCGAAGGAAAGCGGTGACTGAAACCGAAGTTGGCAGCTATTTTTTCAACAAACCATGAGAGCCGACACACAACCGACCGACCAGTCAGCATCAAAAAAAGTAAATTCTATCCTGACGCTTCAGCAACAGAAAGTAGCAAAAACTAGTTTAAAGTCGTTGATGCAGTAATTTAAGTAAATACTCTAAAAGGACAGATCTTCGGCGTCTAGCGCCTTCGTTGATCGCTCTTACAATAGCGTCACAAACAAGTCCAGCCGTGTAGATATACATGAAGGGTGAGTGATATTAAGAATTGTGATGTCTCTATGAATGCATGTCTAATTGTGAAGTCAGATTGTAGGATGGCAGATCATATTTCCTGTTTACTTTAGGTTTCAAGTGTGTGATTGCTTCAGCTTCTGCTATTGTTGTGCCTCGTGTGTTGAACAGTTTACTAATGATACCGATCTGAAAATTTCCGATGCTGCCCTCTCCGTTGTGTTTATCTTTTAGATGTTGATAGAAGATATGACATAACTAATAATGTTGATACTAGGTGATGCCTTTATTCTCAATGTAATGTCAACATCCTTATCAATATGCATTTCGTCCTCGTGGTTCCACCGAATGTGCACTTGTGAAAATCCATGACTCTGTGACAACCTATCTTGATAATCCTGAAGTAACTGCTGTGAAAATGACGTGTTTAGATTTATCAAAGGCATTTGATAAAGTTCTTCCCAATGTCTTATTAAATCATTTGTACACTCATAATGTCAATCGAGGGTTCATTTTATGGCTACAAAGTTATCTGTGTAATCGTTATCAACGAGTAAAATTGAAAGGCAATTTTGGCCCATTATCTAATGTACACTCAGGAGTCCCACAGGGATCAATACTTGGTCCGACTTTGTTTGCATGTTTCATGGGATCGCTAAACGTTTCGCCTTGCTCTAAGATTGTTTTGTATGCTGACGATGTCACTTTAATAGAGCCTTTTGTAAATGGACATAATCCAAATGACATTCCACTTGTGAGTGAATGGATTGATTCACACAAAATGTCCTTAAATTTGTGTAAATCGAGTCAGATCTGTTTCCAAAAGGGCAGATTTTTCGATTCTTCAGAACACTGTGACATTCCTACTGTGAAAAATATAAAGATTCTAGGTGTCTACTGGAACATTTCGTTGGATTGGAATTTTCATTTCAATAAAATTTTAAAGCTTGCTGCGCAGCGATTATATGTCATTCGAACTTTGAAATCTTTTTTGTCAATTGATCAATTGATAATTGTATACAATGCTCTTGTTGCTCCGCTCCTGTTGTATGCTGCTCCACTTTTTGCTTTTCTTCCAAAGTGCATTGAAAGGAAAATTGAAAAGTTCCATCGTCGAGGGCATAGGATAATCTGTGGCAGTGATTGTGTGAATATTACTCATTTTCCCTCATTGTCCTCAAAAAGATGTGAAAGAGCAATGCGATTTTTCCGGAGTTGTGAATCCTCTCCGTTACACCCCTTGCATCATTTGATCCCGGATAGAATGACTTATTCTGGTCAACTACGTCAACCTGTTGCTGTATCTGCTAGACGACTGCATTCATGAGTATTGAGTCTGGTTGTGTTCCTTTGTGCTTCAAGAGGGCGAACGTTGTACCAGTTCCTAAATGTACCAGACCTCGTGTTGTATCTGATTCCAGTCCAAATTTCACTACTACCAATACTTTTCAAGGTTTTGGAAAAAGTTGTTTTACATTTTCTGATACTTCCATCGATCAAGAACAAAATTAACGGTTCACAATTTGCTTTCATACCCGGTATCTCTTCAGGAACTGTTTCAGCCTTAACACTGATGAGTAACCGTATTCTTCAATTCTTGGATACCAGCTCTGGAGCTGTGCGAATCCTTGCCTTGGATTTTGCCAAAGCATTCGACAAATGTATGCATAACGTTATCCTATCGGCTGCAACTAATTTCGGATTGCCTTACATTGTCTTAAAGGGGATCTCAAGTTTTCTGAACGATCGTGTACAGCGAGTTAGATGGAATGGCGAATACTCTAATTGGAAATCAGTAACAAGCGGAGTTCCTCAGGGCAGTGTGATCGGACCAACGCTATTTGCTATGGTGGTTGACGATCTTGAAGCTTTATCGCCCAATTCACTTATTTTGAAGTACGCAGATGACGTTACGATTCTCCATTTCATAAGAAACGCTTCTGACGATAGACTTCAACAGGAATGGGATCATTGTCTCAGTTGGTCTGAGGCAAACCATCTACCGTTGAATATATCAAAATGTAAAACAATGGAAATTGTGACGGGGAAATCTGTGACAATTGACCCTGTGATTGTACAGCAAGGTGTACTTTTACCTCAGGTAGAAGAATTGAAAGTTCTAGGGTTGACCTTTTTATCTACCATGAGATGGAATGCCCACATAAGTAACATTATCAGTACTGCCTCACGTCGTATTTACTTAATAAGAAATTTGAAGCTCTGTGACTGTCCCCCCGAACTTATTTTTCGTGCATACACGTATGTTGCTTTCATACGTTCTCTTATACTATATGCATATCCCGCTTTTTTGTAATTTAACATTATATCTACAAAAATATCTTGTCCTCATTGAGAGGCGTATTTTACGAATAATTGGGCGTGAAATGAATCAGTCTCGCTTGTTTACCGTTGCCGATGCATCATGCAGAAAACTATTTAGAAAAATTGAAAAAGATGTTAATCATCCTCTTCGAATTATTTTTGAAGAGCGCCCTTGTCCCAATGTAATGACTCGCAATAGATGTTCATTGAAATGTCCTCGCGCAAAGACCAAACGATTTGGTGAATCCTTCATCAAATTTTGTTCTGCTCATAACATGTGAAGTTTCGTGTACCTAATTTGTGTGAATTATAATTGTATGTAATGCTCTCACGGATTTAAATGTGAGTCAATAAAGTCATTCTCTCTCTCTCTCTCTCTCTTCATTTGTTCCATGGGTGTGCTCTAAATTAAATGAAAACTCTTCTGAATGGTGAATAGCGACTGCACATTGTAAACATTTTCAGACATATCCCTATACTTAATGCGTAACTTATGATTTTCATTTCACAAATATACATTTCTTGTCTTGTCTTGTCTTGAACATTTGTTAAATTAGCAATTCGTTGGTAGTGGCGTCTTCTCCGTACCTGCGAGGCCTTCGGCGCATCCTAAATAATAATTTACCAGCATTTATAAAAATGAAAAGTGTCATCATTCATCATATTTCATTTAAATTCGATAGCTTCTCGTGGTAGCTGTCCGTCTTTTGCTGCGCGTGCACGAACCACAGCTGTTTTCTTCTAACGATTAGACACACATGCTAGTCGTGTTTTCAGACGGAGCGACAGGGAGTTGTGTGCGTGTGAGGCAGCAAGCGCACGCGCCCTCACCAATATCGGCTTTCCCGATACACATAAAGCTTTGCCTTCTCCAATTTTTGCAATGAAATTCTCCGTTATTCTTGATCGAGACTCGGTACCTTAATATAGAAAGGGAAACGCAATCCAATTGCTCCAGTCCTTCGTTTCTCGTTGGAGAGGACACTACGTCAACAATAGCAGCTGACTGACGTTCAGATAAGACTGTGATCAGATGATGAGCGTTCGCCAATGAGTGCAGAGTAATGCATCTGACTCGAACACCCAGATTCCGTAGAATTCCATGATTTGTTTTTTGCGTGATTGATGCGACGCTATGTTAATGTTAAGTACTGTAGATGAGCTCATAATCACGCACTTCGTCCGAAGGGAATATACTGAAAAGATGACAGTCGTCAAGCAAGGTAGGTCAACACCTGATTGAAAAAATTGAAAGTACCCACAGAGAAAGAAATAAGAAATACACAAGACATTTGCTGACCAGCCGTGAGAAACGCAAGGAACTGCTTCCCTCCCTCCTTTTTTCTCGAGAAAATGTCGTCTGGACAGAGAGGGGATATAGTAATCTCAGCTCCTTGAGTAAGGCGGTTAGGCGACATGAGCAATCAACTTCTCATGTGCACATTCACTTGGCATTAAAAAATGTTCGGGAAATTGTTATCAAAAATGCATCTTTTATGAAATTAATGTTATAACATAAAAAAGTCTAGCATAGAAATAGTATTCCAATGCCGAGCGAAGGCCTGTGGTCTGGGAGCACGCGACGCCACTGTTCGTGTGCTCCCAGTGGGTTTCTACTGTTTTAATGCTAATCCTTAGTAATAAGAGTATCCTTTTACGCGTGATCATATCACAAACTCTGCCACTGAAAGAGCAAAATATTATAATCAAAGATAGTGATCATAATTAAATTTATAAGATGTAAATGGGTGCACATGGCTATTCAGATCCAAGAAATGAAACATAAATTTAGTGAATCATAAAATCATGTCGATGACGATTAAATTAAAAACCTGAAGTATCTGATTAGAAGAACAATGAGATCTCAACCTTTCCATAAAGACATGCATTACAAATGTGGTTCATCAAATTTCCTTGATAATCAGCTTAACCCTATTAGGACCGGCGGCCCCTATCAACTCCATTTTATATCTCCTAAAATAATTCAGATAGAAGTTTAGTTTTTTGTGATTTTTAGTTTGTATGTATGTTGAAGTTTCAGTAAGAATTTGGGCAAAATTGACTCACCGTAAGGTCAGTTTTAAGGGTCATTCTAAAAGTACCTTTTAGAAATTGATTGTTTTGATTTAAAGTAGCAGTGATTATTGATGTAATGTTTCTGTATCATATTTACATGATATTTATGCACATAAGCGTACTGGCAAAATTTTCTAGGGGGGCTGAGTCCTTGTGCCCGAAAATTACATAGGTTGACGCCCGAAAAATTTGCATAATCACGAAGATCTAGTTTCTACACTAGAACTCCTCACCCCAGAACTCCGCGAAAGTAAAAACGCGACAATTTATACTATCAATGTAATAAAATTTTGCAAATGTTTTTATCAAAAATACCACAACGCTTTCTACTTATCCGTAGACGAATTGGAAAATTTCAGAAGTTCTAATGTAACTAGGTAAGTTTTAATTGTTTTCTAATATAACAGAAATATTGGGCGATATTATCAAAAGAACTGGCAAATGTATCAATGATTCTGGTGTCTGTAGCATTATTAGTAACCGACATGTGTGGCATTTATCGACCGAATTTCGGATTCTTTTCGAATTCATTGGCACTCCCTCTGTCCCTCAATTATGACCGGTGGACTGCCCGGATTTCGGGCACATCGTCTCGCCTAATCGGAATAAAATCGTATTTTTGTTTGCTTTGAACATAAAACGCGATTTGTTAAGTTTATTCGCCTAGTTAGTTTATTCGGGAGTTTTTAACTGCCCGAATGCTTTTTGCCCGAGTCCTTGTGGGGGGGGGGGGCTGCAACCCCACAGCCCCCCGGCCCGTACGCCTATGTTTGTGCATGTGCAAATCAAGATTGTTATCATACACATTCATCGCATCTCCTGAAATGAGTAGCCTACATGTGCATGCATATATTATTCCGTATATTAGTTGTCGTGAGAAATGAAGCCCACAAAATAATGCAAAATACATATCACCATTCGGAAAGTATCATACCCTAATAGGTCATTGTAGCGAGACATTTGAAAAGAATGAAAAATGCAATGATGGATGACAAGACATTACTAAAGTTCAAATTTCAAAATGCTGTTCATAGTACTAAAATTAAAGTAGAATATTATACTTATAACATCATATAGATATGCTTGAGTAGAAGTTTGCATAAATACTTTAGTTGTAATGAAAAATTTTTGAAGACTCAAAAAGTATCTATATACAGTGAAAATTTTCATATCAGAAGATTCAGTTTCTTGCGGAGATTACAATCCTGTGGTCCAAAAAATTATTTGAGCACTTTTGAAATAAGTCAAAATTTGCCAATTTATCTACTACCGAGATGACGCCACGTTCTAAGTAGTATGAAACAAGTTGGATATCAAAAGGAATGAATATTTGCTAATAAGCATCCTAACAAAGCGGAAATCAAGCTGATTATCAAGGGAATTTCAAGAATTGCATTATAATGAAAGTCTTCATGAAAAAGTCGCGATATTATTCGTGCTTTCTTAGCTGACATTTCAAGTTTTAATTCAATTTTCACCGGCATGATTTTATGATTCACTAAATTCGTGCTTCATTTCTTGAATCTGAATGGTGATATGGAACCATTTATATCTCTCAAAGTTTAATGAAATCATTGTCTTAGATGATGTGATTTTCCTCTGCCAGTGGCAGCTGTTGCTTTCCATATGATCACTCTTAAGAAGATTCCCTTGAGGTTCAGCATGAAAGTAATAGCAGGTCAGTTGTTAATTTAACAAACATTACCTCTCCAAGGCTGTCATGACACGGAAGATATGTAAAATATTATCATTTCCTTCTGCTTCATGCTATCATGATCAGTCGATTCCGTTGTAATTTCTTCAAAGCTGCATAAATATGCATATCTTACATTTGGTAACAACACCAACTGTGTATCACACTCGAGTTCATTTAATAAAATCGAAAGTGTATACACATTAGGGATTCAATAAATGCGGAGTTATCACTCTACATAATATATTTACTCTATGCATAGATTCATAAAATAATTTGAAAATTAAACTTTTTGTTACGAAGGTCTTCGAATCATCCAAAATAGGCACTACCATTCAAAAGAGGAGACTCGAAATACAAAACAGACGTGTTTCAAAAAGTTTTATCCATCAGAACATGGACAATTTGGGGGGGGGGTCACCACGGTCATACAACGCTTGATTAAGATGCCTATTAGTAAATGTCTATTCCTTCTGATATCCAATAAGTTTCATGCTACTTATATAGTGGATGCACGTCGCTAGCATATAAACACAGGAATGATATGCAAAAATTTGGGTTCTTGGAAAGTGATCAATTTTTTAGACCACACGAACGTAATGTCCGGAAAAAACTGAATCTCTTGATATAAAAAATTCACGGTACACTGTAAATTGCTGGATGCGAAAATTACATACAAACATATACCAAAATCACATACAATTTGAAACTAACGTCTGATACGAGATTCTTGTATGTTTACAGAGATCTGGTATGTTTTTCATACGAAATCTCACTTACTTTCGTATGTGATTGGTATGTAGCGATACGAACTATTCTGTCTGTGATTGGCTGTTTTACGATGAAATACGAGTTGTTGGTTTGTTTTGTGTATACGAGACCATATGCAAATTGGTCCTCATTCGTATGTGTTTAGTATGAATAGCTTTAAGTCACATGGCAAAAATCAGCTATATTACATACTACTGTCAAATAACTTTTTCCAGTTATACCAGTCGCGAACATTTCTTTGTGAAAGTGTGGTATTTAACTAGATTAGATTTATTGTGATATCAAAGCCGCATTTCATCTCTGCTACTTGTTTTATGGCATTCACAAGACTCACTAATTAGCTCATCTCCTTGAACTAAGTTCATAAACATCTTTTCAATTAAGCGATAACTTTCGAGCAACCATGTTGACTTATATATCTCAAACATAACTATTTTTGCGTTCATGAATTATAATGTGTTTTTATTTCGGATTGATAATATGCTTAGTTCCAAAATTACATAATGCATAATTGTTGATGGTTGAATACTTATTGATTATTCATGAAATGCCTTAGATTTACATTTATTAAAATCGAATTCATTATTGTAAGTTTGACTATTAAATGTTATTATCTTACTACTTACAAAGCATTAGTAACATTAGTGTGATCTTTATTGACAAAAGGCCTTAAATCAATATATATTAGAAATTATTGATGCTTTCCTTTAACATTGTGCTGGTATCGCTTTAGTATGTAAAGCATACCACATTTGAAATAACACACGAAAAGCATACAAATATATACCAAGAGAATACAGAAATATACCAAAAAAATATTTTGGTATGCATCCTTCGTATGTGATTGGTATTGAGCGATTTACAGTGTATGCCGACATTCTTTTTGATTCGACACTCTACCAATTCCTCACGAAAATTTCCTCATGATTTTTATAAGATTTTCTCATAAATTTCTCATGAATTTTATGCGGATTTGTAACGTTTTTGCATGAAATATCTCATCAAATTTCATGAGTTTCTCATGAATATATTATTAATAAATTAAGAATTGCTTTTTTCTTACTTTTGAATTTTTTTGCTGGTATCTACTTATTGAGGCTTTCTTAGCCCAGCCACGTTGCCCCAGAGCATTCCCACACCATGTCCACAATACTATTTCAGTATTCGCAATAATAAACCGCTGTATGATAACTTATTGAAATGTGATTGTATATATGTCTATCTTCAACATCTTGCATAATAATGGTAATTGTAAAGTCAAATGATATATGCATCATTTCGAAAATGCTGTTGCAGATCGCTATGATATATTTTATATTTTTACTTTTTATCTTTTATGGACTAAGCGTAGAGGTTTTTATCGACTGACTTAGCCTTCTTGTGCGCTTTTCTTTCGCGTCTAGCATGCATACCCTACACCTTATAAAGTTCATTTTACATAAACCTCATAAATGTTCTCATTACCACTCATTATGTTCCCAACAAAGCATCATGAGTTAAATAATATCTTATGAGAATATCATGAGACTCATCATAATCTCATGAGCACTCATAAAAATCTCATGAATCTGCATTAAATTTCATGAGCTCTCATGAAAAATTTTCGTAAGGACTTATATACTTACTATATGCTTCTTCATATCATACGAATCAAAATCAGGTTTTTTTTGAGTGGTGAACTTGATAGACACTGTTTATAGAGTCACACTTACGTTGTTTGCTGCAGTAAGGAACGACACAGAGATCGAGAGTCACGTCATCATTCGTATTATCATAAACTGCACAAACTGGGTCGGTGGTCTTAAGTACCCAATTACGATCATTCCGACATTGATTTCCGTCATCTTCTATGTTGTGAGGTACCACGAAAGATCCATTATGATTCGCATTGCGAAGGATATCTGCTTTGTTTGTAGAACGACCTACAACTAAGATGACAGTGCTTAAATGTCGAATGAGCGCAATGTTTTAACAATAGTTCTTGCATTAAACATTATTCTGCTTTATCATAATTCGAACATTGATATTTTTGTTCGGGGTTGGAATGGAAAACACACAGAATTAGATTCGTCTGCGCGCTTCGGTTTCCTAGAAAGGAAGGGTTATATGTAGCCTTAATATCAAAATGGCATATCACAGAATTAGACAACTTGCTCCTTCTCGAATGGATAAGGCCTCGGCCACACTGCGAGCTTTTCCAAGCGTTTCTGAGCAAACCTTTTTTCAGCAAATATAAAGTCATCATTGCAGCAGTTGCATACTGCCACACTTCGAGCAAAGCAAACCAGAGTGATTGATGGCTTGCCGAGATACGTTTGCTCGGGACGCTCGTGCTTGCTTTGCTTTCAGTGTGGCTGAGGCCTAATTCGTGTATCGCTTGCTATTGGAAATGGCAAACGATAAGCTGTCAGTAGAGGACACCAGAGCCAGTGAGAGATGCGTGCGTGCTGTGATATCACTATCGCACACATCAAAACACACATCGCTGTCTTGGCTAACATTCGATTCAGTGTATGCGCTACACAGTGAGGAATGGTGATGAGACGATGATGATCATCAAGTGAACTAATTTTTGTAAGCCTTTTTTTAATAATGATCGGAAGGACCAACATTATGGAGAAAACTTATGCGCAATGATCTGAATTCTTCGAATCTGATGGGATTTTGGCAATCGAAGCACTTTTCCGGAACTCACATTGATCGGCAAGCGACGAATGACTTTTTTCCTATCTCTGTAAGGTATTAGGAATTCTTCTTTGTCCACTTAATAGGTTTCTCGATGTGCCATCAATTTCGTGTTAATTACACTTCTAGCAAACCGAAACAGATAAACAAAACAGTTAATTCTGTGGGAAAACAGCCGTTCGTTAACGACTCTGATCATCCTATTCCACTGTGGAGGGAGCTCAGAGAAAAAATATGAATGAGTTAGCAAACGTCGAGTATAGTGGTTTTGCTATTTCACTAACCCTCAGAGACCTGAGCTTTTTCACACCTTCTGAGACCTGAGGGGTCCAGTGGACCCCTTATACAAATTCTTAGTTCACTTGCTTAAATCGATATCAAATCATTAGGAAAGTTGATTTTAAGTAAAACAATGATGTTTGCGTGTATCAAGTCGATATAACTAATCCTTTGAGTGTCTTTCAGCCTTCTGAGCAAACATATGCGAAAATGTATCATATATTTTGTATCAGTATGCTGAATCTGTCTTCTTGCCAATTCGTAGTCGCTGCTCGTCCGCGATTTCCACATGATCATCATTATTCTTCAGTAATTGAACAGTTTTTAACTTGATGTGAAATCAATATGTTTGAGAACAGTTGTAGGCATATCAGAAGGTACAAATTGATGCACTTGTTATATCTCTAGGAGTAGGCATATTCAAAATGTTAAAGCGGGCATTGATTCCTTTGCTTAGTTATTCGGATGAAGCTTTTTTGACATACGGTAAACTAGGCGAATCAGACATTGTTGGTAGAAATCTGTCTAATTCTCAATGATAGCCATTATGACATGATGACTTGTGTCAGTGGTAGGCAACCAATTTGTGGTAGTGATGACTTACAGATCTAGTTGATTACATCACAATTGGTTGCACTGTATCGGCCGTTAGATGAATCGAATACCTACAAACTTGTATTGTGATGAGTCTGACACATTTGTTGCAACATTTTTCATTTAAGCCTTTAACAGAGCTTAATAATCAAATTTTGATCAATTTAGAAAAGCTGTTTCTTCAACCGAAATTTATATTTATCATGATTTGAAGATGTCCAAAATAACTACGCTACGTTTATTTTATGATATTAGCTGCATAAAAACAATGATTTTTTATGGGTGCGCGCTGTACTCACCTGCTCGCACCGAAAATTTTCGAAGTCATGCTGAAGCAATTATTAGTAGGCCTATAGGTGAAATATAATTTGTTTAAATAAAGATAGCCTACATATTCGCAAGAGGAGCAACAGAGGGGTATTCACAACGAAATAATAAAAATTCTGAGAGATTTTGCTGCCAAAAATAATTTGTCATGAACTTGAATGCCCAGTAAATTTCCGTCATGAAAAATGCTATTCATGTCTATTACTTTCTTGGAGTAGGAATAATGAGAATATTGCATTTGAAGTTACTTTTGATCAGCCCTATATATGTGCATTTTTGTCAACATCGTGAAGCAGTATGAGGCAATCAGTATTCAATAGTATATACTGCACTTTGAAATGCTTAATACCGATGTCAGATGAACATGTACGGTGGAATTAACCCGTTCAACTCGAATAAATCTATGACATTTCAACCTTCAGAAGCGGATGTCGAGCGGCGCTCGACATCTGAATTACCACCTCAGGAGCGGATGTCGAGCGCTGCTCGACATGCATTTGCTTGAACTTGTAAGATGCTCTCTTGGTTTCTATTGTACATGTTTGTACATTTTTCTTATGTCTAAGTACATGTGAATCAGGCTATCAGCCTGTATCATTGTAGTGCCTTCCGATTAATCGAAAGGAAGACAATCAATTGCAACAAACTTGCTCAAAATATCACGTATGAATTCTACAAGTTCTAGTAGCTGTTTATGTCCGACGGACAGTTAGTCATCTGATTTTTGTCATCTGGTTGTTTGAATGATGAGTAATCAATTCAATGATATTGCCTCGCTAACACAATGCGACTGACATTGAGAAATTTGAATCATAGATATCTGCGAGGTCTGAAGCGCTCAGTGCTTACGCGAACGAGTAACTATGTAGGTATTCATTCCATTGTGAATCATTTTTGGTGTGATCGAGATGGCTACTGGACGACGCTGCTTTGTTAACTGCAATCGAGAATTTGAGAGGAGGCCAGCGTGGGACATCAGCACTGGACATAAGTGATCATGAGGAAGACCAGCCGTCGGATGAGGATGGGAACGCCATGGACGTCGACGAAACTGTAGAATCGGAAAGTGAGTCGTCTAGTTCTGATGACGATGACTCCGACAGTTTTGATGACTGGAGGATTGTGTTTCCAGAGGACGACCAGGGATGCGATGTCGACCCCTTCATCGCGGTGTCTGGAACTAGAAGTGATTTGAAACCTTCATCAAATGACGACGACGACGAACTCATCCTAAAGTACTGTGACCTCTATATTTCACCTTGTCTTGTCGACATGTTGGTGGAATTTACAAACATCCGTGCCCAACTGTCAGGTGATTCGAAGTGGAAGCCTACCAACAGTGCCGATTGAGGAAGTTTCTGTGCCTGACTCTTCTCATGGGAATTGTTAGGAAGCCCACGTTTCAATCATATTGGTCGAACGGATGACATCATCAGTACGCCTTATTTCGCTCAAGAGGAATCGCTAACACACGGGATCGATTTTTGCAACTGCTTCGATACATTCGCTTCGCTGATTACACTCAATTACCAGACAAACGACGTCTTGAGGAAAATCCGTCCATTTCTGGATTGTGTTAAATCTATTTGCAAGGAGATATACCACCCCTCAAAGTATCTCAGCGTTGACGAGACTCTGTTGCTTTTTAGAGGGCGATTTATGTACAAGCAGTACATCCCGTCGAAGAGAGCACGGTATGGTGTGAAGACTTACGCTTTGTGTGAAAGTGACACTGGATATCTGTTCAATTTTGAAACGTATGTGTCACAGAAGAACATCGATTTTGGAGAGTTCAACGATATGCCTTTTGCGTCGAAGATCGTTTGCATCTAACGAAGCCATTGTTTCATCTTGGCCATCATGTAGTGACTGACAACTTCTTTACCAGCGAAAAACCTTGCGTCATACCTTTTGAGCAAGGGAACTTACTTCACCGGCACATGGCGGGAAAATCGACGCGTTCCCGACATACTGAAGAGCTTGCACTCTCATGCCTTTGAAACGACTTTTGCGAGGAAGGGATCACTCTTGTGCTCGAAGTTCGTGGACAAAAAGCAGAGCGGAACGAAGAATATCTACGTCCTCGATAGTGAAGAATCGGCAGGCACAGTCCCAATAAACAGAATAAAGAAAGGTGGAAATGAAGAGTTGATTGACAAGCCAACAACGATCCTGAAATACAATGCAAAAATGGGCGGAGTTGATCGCACGGATAGTTTGATACAGCGATATGATGTTACTCGGAAGAGTTTGAATTGGATGACTAAATACGGCCGTCATCTGATACAGAGACTTCTGATGAATGCGCATGTTGCCTACTGCTCCGAGGGTGGCAGACAGCCGTTCCTGAAATTCACGCTTACTTTCATCGAAAGGACAATGATGAAGACAGGTAAGATAATCATTTGTAAATAAGTCTAACGAAGTGTATTGATGTTCGATTGATTTGATTTTTCAGGCAAAGGTCGAAATTCCGTGGCCGCCCTTCAAAGTCCATCAAGGTCGGCATCAAGCCATCAAGGTAACCCAGCAAACCGCCCGCCAAACCGCGGTCGACCAAGCGCTGCCCGACTCTGCCATCGCAATGGATTGCGAAAGGAGAGCCGGTACATGTGCCCGGATTGTCCAGGCAATCCGGGTCTGTGTATCGACCCTTGCTTCCGGCTCTACAAGCACTGACGTCTGTGACTTTTCTCATGTTTTGTGCAGTACATGCATACATGTATAGTGGATATAACTTGTTCTTTTTGGGATACATCGGTGAATACTAAATAACCTGCCATTTCCCTAAGGATTATCCAATCTCCATCGATCACATGACAAGAGGCTAACTGTGTCATGTAGACTACATGTAGCTAGATGAAGTGCGTCAAATAGTGGCTAGGCCTATGTCAACTACAAAAGAATATCCCTAGCTATTCATTCTAAAACAAAGTTAGAAAGATGAGGAATGTCAGAAATTTTATTCGCTCCTGAGCTAACTTGCCAGTGATGTCTATTCGCTCACGGAGAGGAGTGATGAATTCAAATATTTGCTTCAGAGAACAGATATCTCATGTCGAGCAGCGCTCGACATCCGAGTTGAACGGGTTAATTGATAATTATTCGCAACGTCCAGACATAAACTTGAATGAACAGCACTCGACGAAATTTAATTGGCACAAGCGATCAAACCAAAAGGGAAACGTTATGTGGTTTATTCTATATAGCTTTATAATACAAATTTCGGTTGAAAACCTTTTGTGAATTGATGCATCCTATGATGTTCCAACCGATGAAATCAAATCTGCGTCCCAAATGCTTTCATCTGCATCTGAATGTTTCGTGTTGCTTTTCTTTTTCTGTTGTGAATATGATTTTACTTTTCAGTGATTTGCCGGAAGCCGAGGAACTATTGTATTAATTGCTCAATATACTCGAATGCAATTAATACAAATTATCTGCAGCTTAAGGCTGGAGCCTCATTCATCATCAACAAAAACAGTCATTTACGTGATACATCAATAATTTAGTGACAACATTTCAGATTTGACTATTTCTTCATAAATTGTTATCTCAACACGGATCATCAAATACTGCTATTGATCATAGAAGGAAATACAAGGGAATACTCTGATGTAAGAAGAAAATGAGATGTTAAGAATGTCAATAAAAAAAAATTATTAAATTTCACATAGTATGCTTTCATAATCAGATGAAAAAATTAGGACTAAAATAGTATATAATGTAGGTAAAGTCCATCATGTTTCCAACATATATTTCATGAATGGAGATCTAAAACTGATCAATGAATGTATGTACAGCTGGTTATCAATAAGAAAATGAAGTATTTCTAGATTCGATACAAAAGATTTTCAGATGTTCAGTGGGCAAAAGTTTGTAAACACGTTCATACACAGTACATTAATACAATCATAAGTCCCCCCCCCTTTAAATCGCATAGAAGTGGGTTTTGTAGTCGTGTCCTATTAAGTACCTTAATAATCAATTAATTTCTATGCCAAATCTAACCTACACTTTTAACCATAGAAATGATCTTTCATCTCATGTTTTTGTCTTCCAGATGTCCTACGGATAACTATGTAATTTTTCACTACTTCATAGTTTTGACATAGCTATTCAGTCCCTTCTATTCAATATTTCAATACCATTCTGTTGTCAATTGCGATATCAACCCGGTGAAAAAAATCGTCGGGGGATGCCTCGTCAAATAGTCGGCAGTGTCGGGCTGTCAACCGTGTCGGCGCAAATCGGCGCACCGAGTGAATGCCGACACAGGTGTTTGTCGGTACCCATCGGCTAAGTGACGGCTGCACCGACATGATGATTAGAAAATCGGGAAGTGTCGGCATGTTCTCCCTATAATGCCTGCCGAACGGCAGCTCTGATTGGACCAATATTAGCAAAATCTCCGTCCACTCCAATTCATGTGATCTATTTAACTTAAACACTGCTGTGATTTACAACAGAAGGACTCCTGCTGCGCTCGAGGAGCATAGTCAGCACATTCTGCTTCTTTGCAAGTGGCACAGATGAAAGACAAAATGGCAACCTCTTGCAAAAAGAATTACAGAATTCTCATAACCAGATATCAGCGACCAATTTCCGGCAGCATGTGGTAAGTTAAGATATCAATACATGTCTACATATAGCGGTCACCTATGGGTCAACAGTTCTTCTGTCTCCGTTACTTGTATTTTCTTTTTTGAGTGATTAAAAATGTAGATAGAATTACATGGAAATTCACAGAACATCCTGACAAGAAGAAAACGCATGTTAATGTATTAGATGTGTGTATACAATCCTACATTAAAACAGCCCGATTTTAATCGGTGCATTAATCTGTTACACATTCTTTGCTGCAGCGCAGAAAATGTTGCTAGTACTCAAACGCTACGAGTAAGCAAACTAAAGAAAAAAATTCTTTTGAAAGTTGAAAACCCTGCTGAGAACACATTGTGGGGCTGTTTTAAGTAGCCATTTATCTGTCTATTTTCGCTATCTCCGAACGACCGTGAATTAGGTTAATTCCTTTTGAAAGGGCTTCTTCCAACCTTCTATTTCTAGCCATTGTGAGATATCCAGAGCACCGGGATATGCAAGTCCTAAATTTTCACGAATAGTGTACACTATACTGACTCAGGACTGATAGATTTCATTGTTCGATAGCGCAAAGCGCAATTCATTGGCAATTCATGGAGCTGCTGTTCACGGGAAGTTTCATACAGGACAGCACAACAGTGTGTGCACACGCAGTCATAATACTGCCTTTGTCCTTCGTCCTCACAGTGATCTGCCGAATCTGCATGCAAATATGTGAGGCAAGCGTCATCTGATTGATCGATGCGTTGCTATAGCATCAAGTTGGTTAGCTTGTCTCAAAACATATTATGCGTGCTCCTAATTTGGAAAGCAGCGCGCCCTGCAGATCAGTCTACGTCTTACGATAACAAACAGCAAGTGCACTAAAGCACATCAGATAACTCAACGAATGTGCATATTTCGTTTTTTGCATTTTCTCATGACCAGACTATTCGCGACAAATGGATAAGACAAAGAGCAATTAAAACGAGAGGATGTCAATAATTTTTGGCCAAAGAAGCGTCTTCCTTCCAACCTTGTCTTCGCGAATTTGTTCTCTGCACTTCCTCGAAAATGATTTGATCAAGACCAAGTCAACAATTCAAGATCATCTAAGCGTCCCAGAAAAGAATTGAAACTATTGCAACTCAAATCTTCGACAGTTCTCAGTGTTTTCAACAACTTTCCATCTTACTATACCTCGGCATCTTCATCAACCAAACCAAACTTTTTGTAGAAAACGCATCAACGGCAACGGCTGGCATGGAAGGAGAGAACACAAGAATGGAAACTTGATAATTCGAATTCCCAAGGATGATATCACCGATTTCGAGGATCTCGTAGATTGGCTTCCTTCAATAAATCTCACAACAAATTAGACATATATTACGACTTCCGAGTGCGCATTGTTATCTCATTTTTCTTCAGAACCATTTAACAATAAATTGTCTCCACACTTTCAAAGTTTCATTCGTATATTTCATGATTTGTCATTTGACTTCTACATCGATGGAATCAGGATACATGGCAATCGATTTTATTATCTCTTGGAAACGAATGACACAATCTAAGAAACGGAATTGACTAATTTATGCAAAATGTAAGTCATTGCTATGACACGAACAATCATGTTGTTAATAGGTAAGCTGATCTATAAATATTTCTCTCCATCGGTTGTTAGTTATAATCTGTACGGGATTTAGTAATTTTATTATTGTACGCATAGGTCTATCACTGGCAATATTTGTTCAGAAATAAAGGCGTTCCACATTTTACATCGTTACCCTTATCCTGATGTTATTACAATGATATGATAATTAGCATTTTTCATGATGAATTGATGGCAGCATATTATACGTCTACTCATTTTACCTAATGTGCCTCTACAGAAGTAAAACCCATTTCATAAATCATAATTTTTAAACATGAAATCGTGTAGATGAAGAGATGAAACCCGCATGAGATGAACAGTCAGATCCTAGGCTTTTATTTGACGTATTGTTCATAAAGATACGTCAACTTTTAGTGAAAATGTGTGATTATGACTCTAAAAATCTGCTTGATTGCTTAATCGATTAACGCCATTATTAATTTAAGTCAAACTGCTTTTGGTTGTGAGTCACCTCGCGTATTTGTTACAGCTTCCAGTTTGTGGGTGCGATCTTCGATGAGAATCCTTTGACATGTGTATTTATAATTTAATAACATCATGCCAGCAATCACAACGAAGTACAAATCAATTTTCGAATTATAGTTGTGATTCATTGATACTGGCTTTGACAGGACAATCCAAAGTCAGTAATATGCTGACGTCATTCTTCAATACAGTTCGCGATACATTTCAAACAGCGATCAGTCAGAGGACTTGCTGCATCTCCATTCTTGATAGGGGCGGGTGGGGCACATTGAACATGTTTTTGATCTTTTCTCGGCAGTTTGAATATACTAAATCAAATGAACCAAAATCAAACTCGGATGAAAAGTTGAGGATATCCTTAGTAATCTCTGAGTTGTTGGACGTTTTTGCGACATTTAATCTCCTCACAATTTTAATTTTGAAATTTCTACGAAAGTGGTTCAATGTGCCCCACGCATGGGGCACATTGAACCACCCACTGGGGTGGCTACATTGCGATGTTCATCAAATCTCAAACGAAAAGGGCGTGAAGATCATCTATGTAACTATTAGAACTAAAATGACAAATAAACGGATAAACAACTAAACTAATATTGCAATTATTATGATTAAGAAGTTACTACAAAGAAAACAATTAGTTACGTGTAGCGTGTATTATTATTATTCTTGTTTCGAAATAAGTAACATAATTTTATGTTACTTTCATTTGCGAATTTAATGTCAAGTTTATATTTACGAATACGATAATTAATTTTGCGAGAAAAACTATCACTAATAAAATCAATATTTAGAACAACTTTATTTTCACTAAAATACATGTAGTTTTTGATCTACGCGAGCGTTTGTTAATAACGAAATCTCTATCAAGCGACCCATTACACTTGAGATGAGATTTGGTTTTGTTTCCAGCTTCGATGCCAAGAAAGTTAGAGCTGTACCTCTTTTATCGATGCTGTCAAAGGTGTTGACAGTGAAGTTTCTCTTTACATAACTGGAGACCCAACTATCTTTAGCAAAGGTCGGGTACAACGTTGACGTACGATTTCATTTTGATAATGGCAAAAATTAATTTTGCCTAACCCATAGTGAAATCTTATATAATAGTTCAAGTAGCTATTTTCAGGGATATCGGTCGCAAAGTTAATATCCTTATTTAGTGAGTTTAACAGATTTTAGCTTTTAACTCAGTAAATAAAGATGTAGTTTAATAAAGTTTATAGATATAAATAATAATATACGATAAGAAAAGTTAATCCCTATTATGAATAAGTCTATAAATAATATTTTTTTCTTCTAATTTGAGTCATTTTTTCTTCTCAAGAATGAGTGATCAATAATCAATGATGTCAAGCATTAATCAACCATTAAAGCAATAGTAAGTATTCGTGTTCGAAATAGGTTATAAAACTTCTATGTGAAAGTGAAAATACCGCAGTGATTAGGCCTAAACTATCGGCTCTCTTGGCCTGATGAACCAAGGCTAAACGTTCGGACGAGTTACTGAGTGACAAAGACTTTTGAATGGTGTAGTCGCAATCTTCATCTATCTAAAATTGGTTTAGTGACAACACAACGATGATAAAATCTGTAAAAATCCTGCATGTAAAAAAAGTGCATGGTCCGTTTTGTGGAAACAGGACCATATTGACATTCTCAATTAAACTATAATGTAATCATGCTTCCATTGGTTCGTTGCTTCTTTTTTACACTGATACTGTTATCGAAATACAAATGAAAATAGGAAAGCCATAACTGATGCAATTGTGAAAAAAATGAGTACACTCAATGTAAACATTTCAAAAGTAAGGGAATGCCAATAGTTAGTTATTACATCATTTTATGAAAAAAATTAATGACAATTAATTAATCAACTTCTGGTTGCCGGACTATTTGTCTAACTTATAATTAACTAAACATGACCTAACATCTATGTTCCCTGAAGAAAGCTTCGTGAGGAAAACGTAATTCATTTACAAATGTAATTACATTTTTTAGTAACAATAAATGCAAATTAATTGAAGCATTTTAAAATTGAAAGCATTTAGAAGTATGCCTTTATGCATATTCTTCATTCACATATCTATAAATGCCTAAAATTCCATCAAGGCATGCTCTTTTCAGTTATCATTTTATACCCTGAAGATGACTACTGCGTTCTGTAGTTGAAATTACTCGAAATTGGTCAATAACGGCTGAATAAATCACATCATTAAGTTACATATGCATCAGAAATAATTCAAAAGTAAGGGAATGCCAAGTTGCTGCTAATTTGGCATTCCCATACTTTTAAATTAGTATCTGATTTAATTTATGCATGTGTAACTTAATGATGCGATTTATTCAGCTGTTATTGACCAATTTCGAGTAATTTCAACTACAGAAGACACTCATCTATACAGGGTATAAAATGATAACTGAACAGAGCATGCCTTGATGGAATTTTAGGCATTTAAAGAATACATGTATGCGAATGAAGAATATGCATAAAGGTATATTTCTAGATGCTTAAAATTTCATCAATGCATTCTCATTTTTTTATACCCTGAAAATGGCTACGCTCAGTATAGTTGAAATTAATTGGTTCATGATCTAATGAATTAGCATCATATCGGCAATACTATTTTCACTTTCATTTGGAATGTCCAACCAAAGAGGCATCATCGCTGCGTGATTGTTGGCTGTTTATAATTATCTTAAAAGATTTCCAAATTAGACTTGACTTGACCCACCCTCTTAATCATGTTTGCAAGTGGACAGGCATTTGCTATATTTTTTTTTTCATGACTGTTGGCTGTTTGTAATTGTCTTTAAAGATTTCCAAAAATGCGCTATTGGTTCACAACTCGAAATCATGTTCTCATATGGATTTATTTGTCATACTTGTACTCCTTTTTTATACTGATCGTCAGCTGCATATTTGCGTTTGAAAATTTCCAGACTGAGCACTTTATCTCCTTCGTAATCATCCTAATTTCGTAATTTGTTTTATGACACATTTTTCATCGGAACTGGTCTAGTGCTCATGTAATACATATGGTGATTCTTGTCGTTTTATTTTTTTTTGCCGGGAAATAAATGTGACAGCAGGTTGGGTAATTAATGTAATGCTATTGATTTTAAGCAGCATAATTACATGAAGTGAACAAAAACTCATGTCGCTTTCCTATTTTTTTATGTTAAATGTACATGTATGTTCCTATTTGTTATAATTATGTTAAATTCTATAACTTCTTTTTATGCGTCAATAATATTCAATATTTTTTTGCATCAAGCATCTTACTGCGCATTTTATACCAAAGTCGTTGTCTCTCAAAAAGATATCATCAATGGAGACCGGACACTACCAAGCCAGCACAACCGATGGCAGAGAAGCATACCACTGTTCTGTAGCCGACATTTACTTTTGAAGTGAGTCGCTAAAATAATTTCTTGTGCGATTATTTGTCACTGCCTCCGAATGCTTTGGTTTTAGCAGCATTGAATTTTTCTATTGTTAATCCTTGGAACATTTCGTAGCAGGATGACACCGATCAGCAGCATTTTTATAATGTATAAATATTGTAGGGCTATTCTTGTCACTGCCTCCGAATGTTTTAGTTTTAGCAGCATGAGCTTTTCTGCTGTTAATCCTTGGAGCATTTCGTAGCAGGATGACTTTGATCAACAATATTTATCACTATCAACAGCAAATTTCTTCAATAATTTGCTACAACGTCAAGTAGGCTATAACTGTAATTTCATCAAAAGAATGTGAACATATAATTAGATGTCGGCGGCTGTCGGGGAATTGTCGGAGGCTGTCGGGGAATTGTCGGTGGCTGTCGGGGAATTGTCGGTAGTGTGTCGGCGAAACAGTCGGGGAATTGTCTGCTCACCGATTCGTCGGCAGATAGTCGGGGAATTAGGACCTTTGCCGTCATTAAGCCGAGTCGGCTTCACGACAATGGACCGACAGTTCACCGACAGTTTTTTTTCACCGGGAAATAAAACTGCTTATAAGAGCTGGCGAAAAAGCAATATCATAGCTGTCTCCACAAATCAACCATTGATTCCGTACTTCCCTTATATACTTACTTTTGTGCGATACCTGTTCGTGCGTGTGAGGCTTCTACATATGTTCTGGTCTCCACTAAGGATATGAAATGGAAATTTTCTGGAAATTTTTCCGGAAAAATTGCCGGGAAAATATAATATTTTTCCACTTGTAATTTTTTCGTTCAATTTCTGTATTTTGATGAATCACTTCATTAGTAATTTGAAAAAGATAGAATAACAACATTGCGGTTTGTATCATACAACTGCATATGACAGCCATAGCTTCAAAGGAAAGAGAAATATTTCCTATCATAATAGAGAGCATAATAATGTGTTTATCTGCAAAGTTTAACTAAACGTTTTTGCTTTAATTTCTTTAATAGTAGCCTTAAATTTTGTAAAATGTTGTAATGTTAAATTGAATATTTCAACTTTCATTATCTTGAATCATTCTTATTAATTATAAGATTTATAACCGTATAAAAGCGTGAGCCGTCACGCCGTGTAGTCTACTATTTCATTAATGTTGTAGCCTACTATGAATCCTCAATGTTGTACTTCTCGAGAATGTCATCTGAAAATATAAACTCTCAGAACAAGGCCTAAACCTAAATATTGAATGAGAGCGTGCTGCATTATCAGGGTCGAATGAAATAGGCCTAAATACATGTTTAATAATAATTGCTTACTATACTTATTTTTTTGCAATGATAGCTGTTTCATGTATTTGAAACATATAGCTCTAACAGCTCTTTCAAAAATTGGATAACTAAAATAATAACTCTTTCGAACTATTGAAGCGATTGACTTCGTCTATGAAAACGGATGAATCAGAGAATTAGGATCATTTCGTCTATTCATTTAGCTAAAAATTCTCAATACGAGATGATGAATCGCAATCTTAGGTTGCAAAATCAATTGCGCATTGCCATTTCTGATCCACGATGTTGCCGTGAAGTACGGATCCACCACAATGGTGGAATACTTTTTGTGGCCACAGAGTGTTAGCGCCAGTCGCTAAACAACTTCTCAGTCTTCCAGCATCTGTGGCTTGTGTAGAGAGATCCAACAAAGAATATGGCATGCAAAAGACGAAAAAAAGAAATCGCCTCACAAATGATCGCTCTGCAAAACTTACAAAAGTGAGTTACAATATTATGGTGAGGCATTTTGCTAATAAACGTAAAGCTGATCAGAAGCAACACCAGGCCCTGACAGTTCCCTATCTTATTGAAGTCGGCACTGAACCAGCAATTGTGGATGCTGACGATACAACAAATAAGGAAGATGATGAAGAGCAAGTTGTTGCATTTGACCAAGATGTCGGAAGCTGCAGTGAAGAGGATGACAATGACAATGTGGAAATGGTGGAAGAAACAATTGAAGTTGGTAATTGGGTCTGTGTAGAGTACATGGTACAAAATCAACGCAGTCGCCGAGGAGTAGTACGGTTATATTACGGCTGCGTTCAATTTATTGAAGGTGACCAAATCACTGTTAAATTTCTAAAAAAGGTAAGAGACATATATATGTAAATATATATAAGTATGATAGCCTAAATTTAACACACAGTACCTTAGCTTTATCTAGTACAATCTGGACAAACTGGCATTATGAATATCCTACTGGCCATATAAAATTGAATTATCATCGTAATTGATTTGCCTTTAAATGATTATAACAATTTGAAAGCAAATCAATTCATTTACTATAATTTAATTTAAATTGGCTTACTTTGAATAGCTGTCTTTCATGAATGAACATAGTAAACTCAGCTCATATTGTATCCGCATGTAGAATTAGGTACGTAATAGGAAAAATAACAGTGAATAAAATAGAAGATATTTTCAACAAACAATTCTTTAGGTCTACGAGATTGTTTATTCACTAAATAATATGATCTGATAATATGATAGATAGATAAATATAATAGATAATATGATAGATAATATGATAAATAATATATAATATGTTTTTAATGAAATGCTCACAAAAATATTATTATTCGTATAAATCCCAGAACATTTGTTAAATGTTCATATTATATCGTGTTCTTTGATATTTGTTTCACTTTCAGATTCTCGTGAGTAGCTATCAATTTCCGGAAGTGGAGGAAATTGACATAGTAAAACCGTGCTGTCTGCACCACGCGTCAAGGAGCCGGAGCTGGCCTGTGGCTCTACCAGGAGGAGAAC
The DNA here is from genome assembly GCA_907163375.1 of Prostheceraeus crozeri. Lineage (NCBI taxonomy): Eukaryota > Metazoa > Platyhelminthes > Polycladida > Euryleptidae > Prostheceraeus > Prostheceraeus crozeri. Next base: position 60,772 of record CAJQUW010007843.1, read on the forward strand.
TATCTATGTATTCTGCGAGTTAGAGTTTGAATCCTTATTGAAAAAGGTAGCAAAAAAGACATAACCTCAAGCACAGTGAAAGACTTCATATGGTATTGTTTTTCTTTATTGAAGATTTGTAAGAGTATATAATTTTGTTATCCAACTTTGTTAGCCTCCAATTGTTAGACTACTGATTTTTTTTTGCTTTAATCAAGAAATAGAGATTTTTGTAATTAGGTGATGTTTTCAAGTATCGGCAGATTATTTAGGCTTATTCATGTCCAAATCAAGGTCAAAATCATAGAATGCCTTGACATCCTTCTCCCTCATATAGGCCCAATATATTCATCTCTATTTCTTGTCGAGTAAATTTCACGATATATCCGTGTCTGTTCAATACTCCTAGTTGTGTCTTCCCGTATTTGTTTAATTTAAATTAAGCCTAATTTACCAATCTCTCAAATAAAAATTGCGCATATGTTGCTGTACCATAATACTTGTTTCATTCAAAATGAGATACCGTATCATTTACCTAATCAACACTATATTGCAAATTTACTTAGATGGAATATTATTCGTTGACAGGAAATTTTTTTATTTTTCCATATTTTTCCATATTTTTCCAATTTTCCCGGTAATTTTTCCGGAAAATTTACCGGAAAATGTAATTTATATTTTTCCGGTAATTTTTATATCTATAGTCTCCACACCGAGAGGTGTCTGCTTGTGCTAGCGAAGTCTCTACATGTGTTCTGGTCTCTGCATCGAGAGGTGTTTGCTCGCACTCATGAGATGTCTGCTTGTGCTCGTGAGGTTTCTACACGTGTTTCTACTAGGTACTCATGAAGTGTATATTGGCTCTCGCGAGGTTTCTGCATGTGTCCTCTACATGGTCTCTGCATCGAGAAGTATCTCCTATGTGCTCATGAGGTGTCAATTGGTGCTCGTGCGCTCTCTAGATGGTCGCTATATCAACAGATGTCTGTTTGAGATCATTAGGTCTTCATTCGTACCAAGTCGCACTAGTTCACATGTGTGGGGTCTCTATTTGTTCCTCAACCGCATCGATTGACACTGATATTCCAGCTAGTAAAACAATTGTTGCCAATCCATGTATACTTACCAACTGTTTCAGGTAGGCTGTTATTCCATGTTAGCAAATTAGCCACTGCGAAACTTATAATTGCACCTTGCCAAGTTGGAAAATAGATCCGATAGTAACTTTTGAAATACAGACGATTGACTTCTTTCCACGGTAAACAAGGTCTCCCGGTTGACGATATATTTACTGCTCCTCTGTAAGAATAGCCCATCGAGTCATTTTGACAACCTGAAAGCAATGAGAGACGTTTGTGTATGAATGTAATTTATCTATACTCATCCTTATATTCAAGTAGACCTATTGGATTTGGGCAAACAGAGAATGTAGACGTGACGTCAACTCTGCAGATGAAGTTAGGCTATTCGCTTGCAAGCTTGCAGGTCGTGTACCGTTCAGTGCGACCAATGATAACCATTGAAGTTCGACTTTCAGCTTTAGTTAAAATAGTGGGACAAGAATGGACAGCAACTAACTGTAGGTTGATGATCAGTTAAGCTGCCCGTTTAGGGAACTGTGGAGGTCTCAGTTTTGCTAGAAGATCCTTCTTTAGGATCAAACGTAAAAAGGTCTTAAGATGAATATAATTAGTTAAGCCCAAACTTCATCAAAAGACTTAAATGCTTATTAAAAATTTTTTTGATGCAGACTCTCAGATCACGTCTTTTTTAGCCTCTTTTTGTTAAAATTTCACAAGTACTTCTAACTTTAATGATGATGGGTAACTTTTTAGTTTAAGATGGATTTCCTTTGTCAACATCCTTACCTTCTTCTGCTTCTTTGGACTCCTTGAGAGCCTTGTCATTGAGACGCGTATTGATATCTAAAAAATGCAAAATGCTTCGAATCATATACTTGTTTTCTTTTTAATAAAAGGTGTGAGCCCACGTGAAGGAAACCCATTCAGAAAAAACCCAATCAGCCGAAATCTGACATAGCTTTGAGAAAGTCAACTTTACGAAGATACACTTTAATTAGGCCCGCGTAACGAAAACTGACTTAGCTGAAACCCAGGGAGTGCAAATCTCAATTATCAGAAAAACCACTAATCGACACCCACAGCGCAAGCTCAATTGGATCAAGCATGTGGCGGCTTTAGCGATCATATACTCTTCATACTCAGCCTGACAAAGAATTGTGTCTCATTCTCCACACTAAATCGACCTTCTCAACCATGAGATAGTTGACGTTTTGTACCAACAAACTAAACTTTCGTGTAGCATTTTTCAAGCTTTCATTTGATTCAATTGTTATCCTCTGATCATATTGGTATGATATTATGGTCATACTCAATTAGAATTTATTGAGTAGCTAGCTTATTCTGAAAAATACAGGGGAACCTAATTAATAATAATAATTGATATATATTAATTATATATATAATATATATATATTGTATAATTAATATATAATCATTAATAATAACCTAAGTTAATTCGAACCTGCCTTATTCGTCATTCGCCAACACATCTTAAACTAATGCAATGCGAAAGCAGCAGATGACGAATTCCATACACCATCTCATGCCATGGACGAAAAGCACAAGTTGCACTTACAGCTCCCTCTAAAGTTGTTCTCAGCCGACTAACAGCAGCAGATTCGACGGCAAGCTGCTGATTGTCGGCGTAGTGAGATGCCTTGATTGTCTGTAGGCTAAGTTTATTGACATCAGCTGCATAGTGTGCTATACATGCCATCAGACACAGCAAATGCAAATCGTCGCTGCCGATACAATATCTTACATGTGATTTCAATGTCATTGGTTATACCTAACATACCAAATAACAGACGTTTCAGGAGAAGCAAAAAACTGTGTGTAGATTGCATTTCTTATTGAAAAAGGCAACCATCTTAGCCTGTGGTTTGTAACATCCTTCTGCCATCGACAAGATATTTTCAAATACAAGTTATATCCAGAAGGGGGCTGCAATTGAGTGAAATCCGTATTATTGATGTACATGTGAGATATTAACCAAGGATGCAAATGTGCGATATTACAGCAGTTCCTGGCATTAATGACTTACTGTCGATCACGACCAAAAAATTTGGCACCTGTGCACTTGCTTTTCCAGGCTTTGCCGAGCGACGCATGATCTTTAAGAGTGCCACTTAGCCGGGCATAGAGTAGAAAACCTATTCTGTGAAAGCCCACTTATCGGTATTCCACTCAGCAGAAACCAAAGAGGATCTAATCCCCCTCGACAAAACCCAAATAGTCCGGGAGCCAGCGTGAAGTTGTGCAGGGAACGAGGTAGTACACAAAACTTTCACATAGCATAGTACACCTCTAACCTACTGCAAAACTTCGCGTCTGCCGGATCAGATCATTTGCTTTTCAGAAATAGAGAGGATAACAAAATCCTATGTATTTCCAATGGTAAAATTGTGACATTTAAGGTGTTGAGTCCATTTTTTCGAATTTTTGCTCATAAAAGTTACACAAATTGGTATTTTGTTGAACTGGTTATTATAAAAATCATCTACAGATCATGATCTTTCAAATGAGTTATCATTCAGTGACAGAAGATGAAGTAAAGTGTACAAACAGACACTTTTCGTTTAAGTATATCAACAATTTTCCTGAAATTTTGATGTTAAAATTTGCAGTTACACCGACGAAAAAAGTCTGTTTGTACACTTTACTTCATCCTCTGTCACTGAATGATAACTCATTTGAAAGATCATGATCTGTAGATGATTTCTATAATAACCAGTTCAACAAAATACCAATTTGTGTAACTTTTATGAGCAAAAATTCGAAAAAATGGACTCAACACCTTAAATGTCACAATTTTACCACTGGTAATACATAGGATTTTGTTATCCTCTCTATTTCTGAAAAGCAAATGATCTGATCCGGCAGACGCGAAGTTTTGCAGTAGGTTAGAGGTGTACTATGCTATGTGAAAGTTTTGCGTACTACCTCGTTCCCTGCACAACTTCACGCTGGCTCCCGGACTAAAAGGTCGCATTCACCAGAAACCGTCTCACCGGAAACCTTCTCAACCGAGGCCACATTCAGCGGAACCCTACTTAACAGAATGACCACTTTGTTGACTCCTATACATTGACAATCCACTCAACAAAAAATCGTCGAAATGAAATCCCGCTCGATAGATTCAGGGGCATCTTTCTACATTGATATTTTCCTGTCCTCTTCCGTTAACTGGTCATGATTTATTTGCATTTCTTTGATTCAAGGGAGCTTGCACCATTTACAATGCCAGACACACGTTTCTGTCATTCAAATCTGGATTTACACCATAGAGTAAGTATACAGTTAGATAGAGTGTCAACTCAAACAAATAGGCCTATATGTAAACAGTGAAAATTTTTATATTAAGAGATTCAGCTTTTTGGGGAGGTAGTGCCTCTGTGGTCCAAAAAATTATTTGAGCAGTTTTTAAAAAGCTTTTTTCAAATTATTCATGTGTTTATATACTACTGAGATGAAGCCCCTTTGCAAGTATTATGAAACAAGTTGGATATCAAAAGGAATGAACATTTACTAACAAGCATCTTAATTTTGCGGAAGTTAAGCTGATTATCAAAGGAAATTCATGAGCTGCATTATAGTGCAAGTCTTCATAAAAACTTCAACATCTTGCTGTGATTTCTTGGCTGAAATTTCAAGTTTTTAATTGTATTTTTAATTAAATTTATGATTCACTCAAATCTTAGTTGCAATAAGGACCCATTTACATCTTTTAAGTTAATTGTGATCATGCTCAGTGGTTATTTTGTTTTGCTCTGCCAGTGGCAGATAGTTTGTTATATGAATACACTTGAGTGCTGTTATTGATAAGGCTATCAAAGTGATAGTAACCCATCTGATTGTCAATTTAACAAACTATATTACCTCTCCACGCAGAATGACATGACTTCTAATTTTGCTATCACGATCAGTAAAATCCAAAATTTCAAAAAATATAAAAATTTGCATATCTCACATGTGATGCTGAGTCTCATTCGAGCTCATTTAATAAAATCGAAACTGTATACACATCACATTGGGGATTTAATTATTGCTAAGTTGCTACTCTATCTAATACACTTACTCTATGATTCACACAAAACATTGTCCTCTGATCCTTGTCTATTGAGTTTCCTGTGAATGAGGTAGAGTTCATTCATTTCGCTTGTCGAAAGTTATCTAAGCTATCATTTTTGTTTATTAAGTGCTTTAAAAGATTGCATGTGACATTAAAAGCATAATTTCCTTCATGACATGGAAATTACCAAAATTCTGAACTTTACCTTGACATATGAAATTATGAAAGCGACATGTTGTGACACCCAGACCAAGGTCATTCAAGACAATATCATTGCCATATTTTCCATCAGGTGGAGGCTTTTCATAATGAAAGAAGACACAATTTCCCAGCTCATTGTATACAAGAAGATTGTATTCACGGACTAACTGAAGATCTTCACGCCCAAAATAAGCGATATTCTGCCCATCAACTAAATCCGACAAAGTATACATCTGAAAATGAAGAAAGCTTTTGAACGCTTGCACACAGACATGTACACATGACTTTTCATTATGATTTATGCGTCATTGCGTGCGGTGCAATTGAAAAATTAATTGCAGACATGATTTGTAGCAAACACCGGCGATCGCCTGTCTATCTGCGAATAATTGAAATTTGAGCGTAAGCTTTCGCTGAAAAAAGTTTCCCTGAAAGCGCAATATCGTCGTGAATAACTTATTTTGATTGAAAATTATCAAATTGTCAATTAATATATTTTAAATAGAAAAATTAGATATTGAGTTGCATTCTCAGTTGAAAAATGGGAACAGACCTGGATAGCTACCATTTCATTCAATATCAGGAATCATCAGCAGTCCTGGTTCACATTTCTCAACATCGACACAACTCCCAATTTAAAGGTGTAGCCATGCCCGGGTTAATTTGAGTGCAACTCAATATACTCAATATTCAATTATTCTATTTACATTGCGTTTCTAAAAAAGCAGCATTTATTAATTATTGCAGGCGCACTAGCCTAGGCGATTTGTCAGTAGTGTGTTTAAAGTGATGTTTTATGAATGCTCGTTGAAATTTCACTAACTTGCTAATTCCAAATCTTTAAATAATTTTATTTGAAAGACAAAATTACTTATATCTATACCTGTTCAGATTTCCTGAAAATTTGAAATTATAGCATCAAATTCATGCTAATAGAATTATAAAAGATATGTGCTTGGATGTCTCAATACAATTTTCAGCAAACTTTTTATCTGATCGTCCGAAGCAGCTCACAGATGTGCCTGATTTATGCTAACGGCCAATAATGATGTCCACACTGATCTCTAAGGCGCATCAAATTCGCTCTACTTCTTTAGCAGTGATCAAAACTGCATGAGAAAGTCAACAACTCTGTAAGGGCAGGAACGAATTCTTTTAAAAGCCAAATGCATCTTCTCTTGTCAACGTTTCGGGCATTCACCCATTTGTCAAGCCAATGTAAAAGTTCTGCCATATTTGCGCTGTAAATGGCTGTCCAAAATTCAAAATGTCATATTCTCAAAATTCCTTAAAGATATTGAAAATATAAGTTTGTATGTGAATACGTATAGTAGAATGCAAAAAGAGATGATGTTTCTCATGACTCCAATGGCATATCAAGCACCGTAGAAATCCGACATTCCAAAATAATGAAGGACTAGAACGGCCAGAAACCTTTATAACAATAGAACGTCGTGGACAAGTGTCTTCATCACAGCGGTACCTAAACGATAGCGGCTCTTTTATGTATATACATTATTATACATTTTCTGTCTCTCATTGTTGAACTGTAAACCTTCGCGTAAACCTGCCGAAACTAAAAAGACAATACTCTCTTTGCTTTTATAGAATCTGTTTTTTGAGTATTTCAGTTAAATAAATCCTGGTAGACAGTGTGTTTCTTATCGATTTGCTACATTTATTAAACTCACTGTAACTGGTTGTTGCAATGACTCACATTGTCTGGCAATCAATGGATGCGCTTTTATCTCTGCACATGTGTGTGTCACATGTGAGATTGCAATACATACATGACTTTCACTATTACCAGCGAATTTCGAGATTTATCAGTCTTTTATGAAATAGAATTTAACCTCACTGGTAATACCAGAATTCCACTGGTAAGTTTTCAGCTTATCAGTTGGTGGCAGTTTTATGAAATAGGCCCCTGCTGTCCATTCTGCTGTCTCACTAACTTAAGCAAAGCGAAAAGTCGGATTTCTATGTCAAGCACTATCAGACATCGGACAAGATGTAAAGGAAGATTTCAATGCAGAAAATATGATTCGATGGTTTGATTGGAATAAAAACGAAGACTTCTAAAATGCTCAACTTTGTTCAATGTGGTCTCCGCCAAATCAGACAACTTTGTGGAGACATCCCTTCGCATCAAAATGGCCGAATGGCTCTACTTAGCCGAAATTGACTTATTAATTCTCAAAAGCCAGAAGGACCAAGCTACAAATTCCTGTGGAACACATCCTATGCTTGAGTGCTCTATACCTGAAATCAAGAAGTGTCACATCTGGGTTAAGTGCGGGTGACTGAATATCATCCTCCCGGCAAAGTGTTTCCAAAAGTCGGTCGACGTCCCATGAAGTGTGACGTTGCTCCCTCCTATTGGAAGAGAAAGAGCCTGAGGAACTTGGAGGAAATATTCAGCGACCTGCAGCTCTGTCAGTTGAAAGTGGCTGATTCATCGATGTCTGTCTCCAGTCACCGTTGTCGCAACACCGTCCGTGGTCGTCCTTGAAAAGGAACGGATCGAACATCCGCTTTCAAGACACCACACAGCCAATGGCTTTCGACTGCGACGAACTAGGGTTCTCCCGTGCAAATAACTGTGGGCGGCAGTCCCAATGGTTATCATGACCATTCCTTTGGAAGACTAACTGTTCTGAGAAGGGTGCCGCGACGGTCCTCAGAACCAGATCGAGACGTCCCTTCAACTCTGAAAGAGTGTCTGAGGCAAAGTCCAAAAGCGATGCGAAATCTTCTTCATTAAGTGCGTGACGTGAAGGTGGAACAAAGGCATGGATGAAGTCAGTGAGACGCAGGATTCGGCTGATAAGGATAATGACAAGTCGAGGTGAACAGCGAGTATAACGTTGTGAGGCCTGTGGCATGTGCACCTTGATACACCGAGCCTTTGGACGTTGCCGCAATGCAACCTTCACTCAACGAACCGTCTCGCGGTTGGACCCGCGAGCTTTGAAATGTACTTGCGCAGGACAGTTACAAAAGAGCAGAATTCTCCTTACAGCTGAGCCAAAACAAGCCTTTGAACTAATGTGTAAGGCAGAGAAGAGTGAGTACAGCGAAGATTGCCAAACCTCTAAATTGTTAAGTTGCAGAAAGTTTTAAATATAACATCTGAGGTCTTTCAATCAATAGTGTTTGATAAACAGTGAACTCATTGACAAATGGGGGTAATGTTGAAGCGTTTGTTTTTCTTCCATTTAAATCTAAGCGGTGAGAAAAATATTTTTTACACTTTGAATAAAATATCCGAAACGCAATGACCTTTCTGTTATTAATCCAGCATTCTGTTTGGTAATCAGCCCTCAAATTTTGACGTCGTCTGTATTGTATCAGATATTATCAAACACTTGTCTATTTAGTTATGTAGGTATTAGATAGAGAACTTATTTCGAATACTTAAGAGATAAGCTTTATTTTCTTAAAGTATGAGAATAAAGTACTCTATCTGATTTAAAAGCATGTTTGTCATTAAAAGCAGTGATATGCTATCTCTTGGAAAATAAAGCATCGGCGAGGAAAATAAAGTTCAGTTATCCTAGATATATCCGTAATTTGTTTAAAATTATCCTAGATATATGATTTATATCTGTGAGTTACGGCGTCTCTAATTTCACGGTTCTAGATATGCTTCGCGCAATGCACCACTAATGAGTTAAATAATTTTGGTTAAAAATAAAGCACTACTTTGAAAAATGGGAATGAAGCATGTTTAAAGCGGTTTAATGCATTGCAAGATATCTTTTGAAGCAACATGGAGTGATAACATAGAACGCGTCATATAGAACGATAATAGAAGTCGAATTGCTTGCAGATAGCATCTAGCGTACATTTGATGCATTTGGCAACTAGCAAATCATTTTCAGACCATGCAATCATGCGAAGAAATCGCCGTTCCACTCGCCAAGCTAGAGAAGAGGAAAAATTATAACTCATCTAACCCATATATAATCAGTATAATATACTCTATGGTTCGAACCTTACTCGTTATCGGGGAGATCATATTCACCGAGTAATTGAGTACAAAACATTCGATTGGCTGAATGTCCTACCTCTAACCTCGCACAATTTCGACTTCTCATCAATTGAATTCTGTGATGTTCTATCATTCCGTTATGGACGTCTGCTGAACAACCTACTCTCAACTTTTGATGGTTGTGGTGGAATGTCTTCCACCAATCATGGACTAAATTGCTAGAAAGGAGGACTGGTAATTCAACGCCACAACGAAATCAGAGATGTCGTCGCGGAGAACACGCAGCCCTGGCTTTCGGTAAACGCAATGTAATGAAACAGCCAATTGTTAGAGGAAAATGACATCAATATGGAAAATGACATCTCGGAAGAAGGGCTGAGGGCTGACCTACTAGTACGAGGAGTGTACACATCGCAGACACCAGCGCTGTTCGACGTTCAGGTGCTAAATCTTGACGCTGAATCTCGCGATGAACGCACCTCAACACAGATACTTGCTGAAGCCGAAATACAAAAATACTCGAAATACAAAAACGCGTGTGATTTCAGAAGATGCGACTTTACTCCGCTAATATTCTCGTGTGATGGAGCTCTTGGGTCACAGGCAAAATCTTTTTTAAAATTGCTAACTCAAAGACTTGAAGGCAAATGGGACGGAAATTATCAGAGCATTCGGTCATTCGTCCATACAAAATTATGTTTGCCCTAATTAGAGTCCCAAGACACTGCTTGCGAGTAAGAGATGGAGAAGTGATCTTGGTCTGGATGATGCTCATGGTATCCCAACTTTCTTTCATCACAAAGACTAATTTTTTGGACTTCTTAACTTGTTATCGAAACATTTCTCCTATCTATCCAACTTTATGTTTTATACAAAACTTTGTAGATTCCTCAAACTTGTAAATGTACAGGGTGTTCGTTATTTTTATTTGGTTGGTTATCAGTCATTAAATATGCACGCGCTCTATGATGGGCATAGAAATGAGTGATGTTGGGAATGAGACGCACGGATGCAGATCAATTTGATATATTTCTACTGCACGAGAACAACATACAGTGTCATTACAAGCACTACCGTGATATTCGACAGCAGGCATAGAAATTAACGATGGCATAGAAAGTGCTACATTGTACTTCTTTATCTACTTCTATGATAGCAGGTGACCGTAGCGCATTCAATAGTAGTTGTACAGCTACTCCATCCGTCCTCCAATCATCGATATGCGTACCGGCGCTCGGCTTGCATTCACCTCGTGCTGGAATGCCGTCCGGATGATGCAGCTGCATAACCATATTAACGGATATTCTCTCTGTTTTCAGCAGACTTCAGTCAAATGTGTGATTACTGCTACACAGCATTAAAGGGAACCTGCTATTAGTGGCCGAATATAATCATTCGACATAATATAATGAAATTAGCTGAGTTTGCATGCGTCATGTTCTTCATTTACCTTTTGATCCATCGTCGACCAGAATCCGTCTTCAGTCCTAATAAATCCAGTAGCATATCGAAAGATAGAAAATGACTCTTTGACTCCGAATAAGGCTTCAAAAGCACCTGAAATTAATTAAAATGATTGAAAATCTTGCTATGTGTTTCATAGATCATCTGGTTATTCAGATAACACGAAGATGTCTTTTTCCAAGTTGGAATTTGACTTTGTGTTTTAGCTAGTCCAGGACTGTTCAACACGTTCGCTGCCATGGCTAAAATCCTTGACTAACGCCTACTGCCAAGGAAGAGTATATTATATATTGATTGAAAATATCCCTAAATGCGTGTTTTGACTTGCTAATGACAAATTGTTTGAATTTGAAATATGCGCTTTAACTCGACACTGTCAATGGTGGTAAACTTCAATTAACTCGAGCAGGGCTTAATCACGTATTGGAATGAATAATAATGTAAAAATGAAATATTTTGCGGTTTCAAACAAAGCTTTCCTTATGGCATGTGACCTAGTGAAGCATCTGAGTGCCACGTATAAAACTGCAAGATCACGGTTTGCTGTCGTGTCAATAGAATAGTATAGAAAATACTGAGAATCACAAATAGCAGAAAGTCACAGGACATACATGTAATCATGAGAAGTCAAAGTAAAATCATCTATGGATAGGTACATGTACATACATCAAAGCTAACACTATACAACTGTAAAATTGCTTCACTCTCCCATATAACATAAAAGCCTATTATGCGACCTACAAATCAAAAGAAGGAAAATTTCTTAGCTGAACTGCTGACATATACACAAGAAATGAATTCAAACGGCGTGTAGTTGCACAAAACGGTAATATGACACGACCAGTACGGACACCGACAGGTGGAAGATGCTGATGTAGCGGATGAGAATACAATAGACAGTTTTCAAAAAGTTTTCTCGCAGCTTTCAGTCTTCTCACTGCAAGGTTTTCCATACAATCGCACTTACATGACATACCACAAATATCTCTATGTGCTCGTCTCTGCAATTTCTCAAAGTCTTCAGACAGACTAGCTGGGATACCAACAAAAAGAGGTGAACAATACTCTAAAAGCGAGAGGAGACTTCAATGAGCAGTAATCAATTTTTCTTTTCAAAGAAATTGCTTCAATGCTCTCAAGCAATGAAGTCTCTGTGCAAAAGCTTTAGAGATACTGTATATTCAAAATGACGGTTCCATTTTAAGTCACTGCTCCAAATAACACCAAGAATCTTGTGACATTCCTCAAGTTCAACATCAGGGATACAAATTGGCAGACAAGTCAGGGTCTTTTTAGTTACAATACTCTTTGATTTCTTCTGATTCACGACTAATTTCATATTGTCACTCAATTGTCATACAACAAGTCTGAGTTCTGCGAATGAAAATGTTCAACAAGAACATAGCGATAATAGCACGCTACCTATGTAAACAGATATTTTTATCAGCTAAGGTTGAACAAACGAATAAAGTGAATGAATTTTTCATGTTCCAGGTGCATAGTATAGAAGTATTTGGAAAACTTGATAATTTGAATGTTGAAATCCTGGAAAGGAGGGGCAGCTCGGGTAAGATAATGGTTGAGGCAGTTGATGATGAAAAGTGCATCCATAGAGTAAGTATAATTAGGTAGAGTGGTAACTCCGCATTCATTAAACCTCCAATGTGCATACACTATCGATTTCATTAAATGAACTCAAAGGCGATACAGTGGGAATTGTTTCCAGATGTGAGATATGCGCATTTATGCAGTTTTGAAGAAATTACAACGGAATTGACTGATCATGATGGCATAAAGCAGAAGGAAATGATATTATTTTACAGATAGTCCGTGTCTGACAGCCTTGGTGAGGTGATGTTTGTTAAATTGGCAACTCGATGACCTGCGCTATTGCTTTCCAGCTGAACCTCAAGAGAATGTTCTTAGGCGTGATGAGGCAACAGCTGCCACTGGCATGGCAAAATCACATGATCAAAGACAATGATTTCAATTAACGTTGAAAGATGTATATGGGTCCACATCACTATTCAGATTCAAGAAATGAAACATGAATCTAGTGAATCATAAAATCATGCCGGTGATTTCAATTAACTTCAAAGATGTAAATGGGTCCACATCACTATTCAGATTCAAGAAATGAAACATGAATCTAGTGAATCATAAAATCAAGCCGGTGAAAATTGAACAAAAAACATTTCAGCCACGACAGCACACTGAAATCTCGACTTTTTCATGAAGACTTCCATTATAATACGGAGCATGAAATTTCTTGATAATCAGCTTGTTTTCCGCTTTGTTAGGATGCTTATTAGCAAATATTAATTCCTTTTGATATCCAACTTGCTTTATACTACTTACAAGGGGGAGTCATCTTAGTAGTATTTAAATTGGCAAAATTTTGACTTTTTTCAAAAGTGCTCAAATAATTTTATGCACCGCAGGAACGTAATCTCCGCAAGAAACTGAATCTTTTGATATGAAAATTTTCACTGTATGCAGATACTTGTTTGAGTCACAATCTACCTATATATCCCTACTCTATGAGTGCATCTTCAACTGCTCTTCTTATCATATATAATAGATGGGACGGATGTAGAGCAAGATGGAATGTCTAAATTAATTTCGCTTGCGATGTATAGGCGTACTGTATAATACTGTGGCTACTGAATATTGCCATCAGGGCCTCAAGGTTGAATATTGTTCTTCACCTTGATACAAACAGTTCAAACAGTGAGTGAAAAACTGGAAATTGAGCAGCAAGCAAAGAAGCATTTTGACCTGCAAACGATCTCAATCCCCGGCATTAAGGAGATTATGATGAGCACACTACTGATGCATTATGATCCACTTTTATGTGCTATTTACGTCGATTATTATTAAAGACACTTTTGTTTCTTGAGTTATTAGTTTCTGCTGAAAAAATGGACTCCTTTCATTGTAAGATAGTCATTTGGGGTTTCTTATTTAATAATAATGTTTTGTAGATAACTTTAATTTCCTATTGCCAGACAAATCCAACTGTGACAGAATAATGCATTATATACACTATGTGGAACTTATGGTATTGTGTTTTCCTTTCAGTAAGACAATTAAGTATCATATGCTGCATAGCTTCAGTCTTGTGTATGCTTAGATTGCATGATTCATTGCTTCAAGTTTTTTCCCATCATTGGGACATAAAATATCTAGTATTTGAATTTTATTGATAAAGTGATTATATATCTAAGCTTAGTTATAACGTTAGTCATCCAATAATCTTCATGAAACTAATTGGGATGTCGATTTTTTGAACGATGGTCTATGATATTCACATTCTCGTGCAGGCTTACAAGCTATGAAGAGTCCAAAATGAAGTCAACAAACTGGAATGTCAGTACAATTACTACATCATAAATGCAGGATCATATGATAATTATTCTATGAGAAGGATGTATTGCCGAGTTGTCAGATGACTCACAAATGTGTGCAACTCGCACACCATACTAGAGGCTTACATGTAATTTTTCGCATCATTTGAAATTTGCAGAACTGATATCAAGCGGAATTGCTGCTTTTTTCAGCTTTTTGCTGCCAATAGTCTTCACAAAACTTTTGCCAGACATCTGAATTCAGAATATTGTCAAAAACTGCCAGCAACAGTCTCGGAAAATGTTTCTTTTTACACAACTTTTGGTTGATGGTGTTATGGAAAGATTATAGAGAAGATGTAAAGACGTCACGGTTGATTGCAGGACACAAGAAGAGTTTACACATGTTTCATAAATACATTTTCACTCAATTAAAAGAGCATTAAATATGAAATGGGATGTAGTGATATGCTAAATGGTAGGATGCATTGGTGAGATTTAACCTTACATTGAGCCACTGAAAATGATTACAGATGAAAGTTCTAAATAGGTTAATCAGTCTTGATAAATGAAACGTCCAAGATATGACACAACTTCTGTTATCACTTCAGCACCTCACTCTAACAGTCTAGAAATTATGACTAAACAAAATTCGTCGATAAGTCTTTGGATACTCTGTATAAAATATACTCTTATGTACGTTCTTTCATCCTCCAAAATTGTTTACAAAATTCAGAGGTCTTTACCTATCTATCCACATTTCCATCTGATGGAAATCTATAGAAACACACATTATTGACAGTGTTATCGCTTTTGTTATTGCACTTAAATAATCCCCTGCCGCACCAAGATGGTAGAAGAGTATCCGCGGACCATGAGAATGTGACTTTTACTTCCAACGCGCGGTCTCAGACTGCATTTCAACGCCTGACTGTAGCCTCTACACTCCATGCAGCCAGTAGCGAATGATTCCAGCTTCATTACGTCTGTCTTAGATGACGTCATCATCAACACCGCCATCGGCTGCTGTGGGTAAACGTCGCTGCTTGACTTGGCGAGAAGTGTCCAGAGTAACTCAAGAGAATAGAGTTTAGTTTGAGACAAAGTAAAAAATTCGACCGAACTACACCTTCAAGATCCAGGCACAGTGTGCTACTTACAGAGTGCCAATGGATTAGCAATTAGTGAATCGAACGCTGAAGAATGGAATCACCTTCTATAAATAGTTGAACATGCATGAAGAGAATGCAACTTAAATGGAGGATTGACTGTGTTTCTCTGCACGTCTCTTGACTTTCAGTTGCAGAAAGTAGTGGGAGGAACTGATGATGGACATGGTCATGCTATTCAAGAATCTAGTGGATTGTGCAGTGCGAAGATCTTCTTCAAGTGTTGGCTAACATTGGCTTTCTCATTTGAAGCACAATCCTGGGAAAACACTTCTGCAAGCGATGGAGCGGCTTGAGTCTGTTGTAGAAGTAAAGGAAAGAGTGGTGCACGATAGTCAAATCAAAAATCGCATGAGATTGAAGAACACAGTTCTGAAGTCTTCATGTGACATAGAGGATTCGAAAGGCATAAAGTGTACAGTCTGCGGGAAGCACTTTTGACTATTTGATTTAAGTATTTCATCTATATGATGATTGGCTAACATGGAGCATGTAAGCCTATTTTGCACCAAAATAAATCTATACCTTAACCCCATTTTACCCTTATGGGCTTCTTTGTCTTCCTTGTTAACATTTGAATTATTTTCCCTGTCTGATAATAAGCACTCACGGACCAACACTAGCATTAGCCCATAGGGTGCCCTTAACTGGCATTTGACTACTTCCTCAAAAGATTATAGCGTCAATAAAGTGAATATGTCGAGGTGAGTAAGAATAGCCTCTTAATTAGTCCTTGCTACTCGTGGGGCGCAAGGCCAGCAACCAACACCTTATAATTACCAGGTCACGTCGGTTTGGGCCTTCTTCGGCTCGTCATCATTGTCTTTTACACCCGGACGGAGTATTCCTGCACAACTTGCACAGTACGGTCTTATGGGGACTTCTGTGTTGCTTCGTGACCTTCTCAGGTGTTCGCCAAAGTCATACAGCTGCGCCGAACCTTTTCAACGCAGCGATTGACTTCTGTCTTTCGGATGCCATCTCAAAGTGTCCAAACATTGGGGTCGAATATCATCCGCATTTCACAGGCCTTTGTTACGCCGACGACGTAATTATCTTCGCATCCATTCCAAATGATTGACATCATTTCCAGTGCTTTGGAGGTCTTAGGAGAAAAATTGTCAACCCTTGGTATGTCCATTAACTGGACGAAAACGAAAGTGCAGTCCCTGTATGACTTTTGCCTTCTCCGACTCAACTCAATGTAATGGGAGAACAGGTCGGTGCAGTAGACAAGATCATTTACCTTGGTAGTAAGATTTCAAGCGACTGCTCATCCACAGCGGAAATTTGATCACCGTCTTTTGCTCCCTTGTGCAACCTTCAGAGGTCTCAACTATGCCTGGCGAAACGGCAAAATTAGAATTGCGACAAATTACGTCTTCTCAACACCTGCGTTATTCCTGTGCTGCTTTACGTAAGGAATTGTCTGCGCAGATTATTTGGCATCAGGTGACATCATCATCGCACCAAGTGAGAGTTGTATGCCTGCGCTAACCCTAGACGACTATCAGTTACCATCAAGAAGGAAAGACTTCGGCTTGTTGGCCACGCACTGCCCTTTGATGATGAGATTCCTCCAAGAAGATGAGATCCTCAATGCAATGTCCCACTTGCCACCCGAAGGACATCAACGTCCGAGGGATTGGCCTCGTCTACCTGAGATCTCAAGCCGCAGCCCTCCGTTCCATACGCGAGCTTATCGATGCTGCGGCAGATTGGTAGGGCTACACACGTCTGGTCGCCACGGTCACTCCACAGTGGCCAAGCGAGAACAAGACAAGTACAGGTAAATAGCATGATAATGAAAGGAACCAATATGACAATAAATGATAATGACAAAATTTACTTCTAGTGAACTCCGGATCAACGGTAGAATACAGCGATAAACCCAGCTTCTTGCAAAATGTATCCATTTCTGCAAACTGAAAGGAAATTGAGTCATTGATTTAGTCTGTATCTATTCTTCAGCATCGTGAACATTTTAGCAAACGGAGAGAACCCTTTTAGACCTAACTTTGAGAAAGGCATTAAACAGAAAACGACTTCAGAACTCGCCTGTCTTCTGTTGTCGCCTCTTCCGATCATCAAACCTGTGACACTAATAATCCTTTTATCACGTTCATCCGAAAAATCAAGTGAAGCCGATGGATATGAAAATCGTTTTCTGCTCGCTATATTTGCTGTCAACCTAGGAGACCTAAATTTCTACATACACCCATTGAGCTGAGGGCAAGTAAACACTGCAAATACTTAGTTTTCTTGCTTAGGACTATTTTACACGGGCTCTATTTGACATCAGTTCTAGACATTTTTAGGCATAGTTGCGACTCTAGCTTTTGTGAATTTTTGTTTCTTGGTATTCCTGAAAAGAAACTTAGATTTTCTCAAATTTGGTCCATTGGAGCATTAAAAATTTTGATCTTTAAAAAAGTACTTTTTAAAAATCGAGAAATTTGTCAATTTCTTACAAACTTCAGCATCCAAATCAATGGAAATCACTTAGCGACGATTGACAGAGTACAATAAAGTTATCATCAGCATGTTTATTGATTCACAGATGCATGTAGGCTATGCAACAATTATGTGAATAATTCCAATAAGCTTTAAGCACTACTAATCACAGTTTAGTGAGTAATACTATGCTAAATACGAGTATAGTGTAGTTTGACGAAGGAAATAAGTAAGACGAAAGAAATAGTAAAATAAGTGGCGAAGGAAGACTTTTCAGTAGGCGCAATGTTTTTGTGCACAAGAAAGTATGGGCGTGCAAGCTTTCGGAGATGTGCCTTAATCATGTATAAGTCTAAACAAGTTTGTACAAGTTTGCAGTTGTTGCAGGTTGTGTTGCAGGATTTTGGGAGCTAGATCGTTGCTAAAAGATGAGGGAAAAGTCATTTGAAGTAAGACACTGATATTTGCTCACAGCTGAGCGTTTGATCTTTTGAGTCATCTCGGTCCTCGAATCATGTGAACTACTTTCCTCTCTACTTTTACAATATTCCAACGTCAGAAGAATCGTTGAAGATTGTTATATAGAAATTGGATAACAGAAAGGTGCGACGGAATATAACGATATGCAGATATAAGTCAGGATAGCAGTTTGACAAAAGCGTGAGTCAATTGACAAACTCTCGCCGAACCGAGTTTTCTTATCTGGAAATATATTATCATTATCTTATCCACATCCAAAAGAAGAATTGCACACATACAGAGCCAGACACTGGCCTGGGTCGACCTATCCTAGTCGGCTCCGAACCTGGATCTAGGAAATAAGCTTACACGTGAGTATTACGGAAATATAGCAACAGACACCGTTGTCTTCATTAAAAAGAATGCTCACAAAATTTTATTAATAGATGTGCAGACATGGAAGGTGAGAATTACTTAAAACAATTGTACTCCGACTGAAGCAGCAATTCTTAGGTATAGGGTAGCAAATAGTATGAAACTTTCAATGGAACATTTTAATCTCACATCTCTTTGGGCTCCAGAGAAGGCATACAAGCAAGTTCCATTCATATTGACCAACGCATCAATTTTGTATGATTTCTTCGACTTCATGGGTTCAATCTTACTTGCAATCTCTCGAAATGGCTGACTACAATCTATAAAAAAAGAATCATCATATAATAAAGGAAGAGTGCTAAAAATGATGAAAAATAACGGAACAATAATAATAGGATGAATAAGAGAAGGCAATTTATCTATGGAATCCTGAACTACACATATTACTACATTTATGAAATATTGAGCTGTTCAGGGATGCAGAGTCCTATGAATTTGATGGGACTCGGATTCCTCGAGCAAGACTATGAAGCTGTAGAGAAAAAGTGTAGAGGAAACGTAGAGCACACGGCCTACTCAATGCGCTAACGATTATTTAGGTGGGTAAAATCACAACATCAAAAATCCGCAAATTCATGCTGAATCTTTATTAAGCCTGAATTCACGCAGTGTCTTTGAAGGCAAACGGCAGAATGGATTACAATGGTAAAAGTTTGAAACTGATAAGTAATTACAGGACGAAGCTCACGCATGCACTAAACTGATAAGTAATGACAGGACGAAGCTCACGCATGCACTAAACTGATAAGTAGTAAGAACATCATAAGTAGTACGTAAACTACAACAAGAGAAGCTAAGGAAGTTAAGACAAGAAATATACGAAGACTCAGTTGACAGTCATGCAGGTACTCTTTCTGCACACATGGGGATGGCCTGTTCTGACGGATGCACAGCTTCGGTTATCTTCAGTTGAAAACTTGTTCGACACTGTCGGATAATGTGGAGTGAGTCTCTTGAACTTTTGTTGCAGGATGGAAGTAGAAATAAAGTCTTTATTTATCAATTGAAAATCAATGCATTTTAGACATGAAGATGGCAGAGTAGCAGTTCCCCTGGGCATTGAATAGAAAGATGTCCTCAGCCGCACGAAAAAGCCAGGATAAATATATGCAGAGCAGCCTGTTGTGCAGTCCTTCAGCTTGTTCAGCCATTCTAGATATTTTAAGCTAGTTTGGGCCATTCCGAGACGTACTGACGAGTCCCTGTAGGGCGAAACGCAGCGTCTACGGCTGCCAAGGAATTGCTGTGTTTAAATTGCTCAAGTTTAAGGACATCTTTCTATTCCAGACATAGTATGCAAGCATAGAAAATGAATGACACAGTAAATTCTCGTATATCCAATACGCTATATAAATAACACATTAATATTCACTCAAATAATGCTTTTCGAAAATATAGAAAGAAAGGTGATGCGGATAGATTGCGGAGAATGGCTTCACTCTTGAGCGTGGACGCTGTTTGCCATCTTGACGCCATTTGGGAATGTGTTCCTTTCTCCGTTTCTTCAGAGGCCTCTCCGTTCTGCCCACATAATCTGCTCCGCAGGAACAGGGGTAAGAATATACGACATTGCTTCTTTGGGCAGTCGGGGTTGGGTCTTTGGGAGCTGACGGGGCTACCGCATGGCACGAACATGAGCAGTGTAAGTAAAACTTCCACAAGCCTTCGCAGACTGGTGTTTATATCAATTACGATGCGTTTTGTCCTATGCGGTACAAAATCAACCTGATGAGGTCGTTATTCAATCCTAACTTTCAAAGTGTAAAAGTCAACTGCTTGTATGGTCACGTAAATTGGTCACCACTTGGTGTTTTCGACTTTTTGTAAGTGTATTT
>CAJQUW010007844.1:0-10458 GCA_907163375.1 Prostheceraeus crozeri
CCGTATGCACCAACGATGTTTAACTTTAGTCATCGATTAAACTCAATCTTAATCAATGACTAAAAAAATTACTATGCACCAAAATAATCATCGAATAAGCATGTGACTAATAAATGCGCTATGCACCAACAAATCTCATTGTTTAAACTAACGTTAATCACTATTTAATTTAAACAACCCTCTGTCCTTCATTAACTAGTACTAGACTCTCCTACTTTACGTGCATCTTCTCACGACTTCATGATGCAGCGATACAATGACTACTATTTAATGGAACGTTGTGGTATGCAACAAACTCAACGGAAGGTCAACCAAAGGCCTGTTGAAATTTTAGCGAAATATACTGATGAAGAATTTCGTCTGCGTTTTCGGCTTTCTAAACCTACTTTTATGGTTCTCCATGAAATGATTCAAAAGGAACTGACTTTTGAAAGTCGTCGTAATAATCCAATATCGTCTGAACTGCAGCTCCTGATCACTCTTCGCTTTTTTGCAACTGGCTCTTTCCAGCTAACCGATGGGGATTTATTCGGAGTACACCAGACTTCGGTTTGTCGAATTGTGCATCGTGTAGCAGCGATTATTGCTAATATGGGAGATACATATATTACTTTTCCAAATACAGCAGAGCAAGCGGTGTAACGTCGGAAATTTTACAACTTAGCTCGATTTCCGGGTATTATTGGGGTGGTTGATGGAACCCATATCAAGATCGATAAGCCAGAAGCAACAGCGTCAGAATTATATAGAAATCGAAAAGACTTTTTCTCAATCAATACCCAAGTGATGTCTGATAGCATGCTAAAAATCAGAGATTTGGTGGTACGTTGGTATGGTAGCGCTCACGATTCCAGAATTTTCCGATTTCTATATATTTTTAACTAGTAGATCATTTGATTTGAATAAATATACTAAGAACGCAAAACGAGATGTGACCAAAAAAAATTGGAATTTGTTTATTATAACCATAATGAGTTTAACTTGAATAAATCCAATCTACTTTCTGAAATGTAATAAATACGCCTCAGAGGGGACACAGAACGTAGCACGAGGTAGCAATGCTGGTTACGGGCGTGTGAACCGCAAACTTCTAATAAGGATGGGTAGTAAAAAATACGAGATCACTTAACTACATGTATATACGACCTTTCTATAAAAAGAAAGTGCAATATCTAGTAATCTGGATAAATGTAAATAATTCATTTATTAGACGTATCACAGTCTGGTTATATTTCATCAATCAGGGGTATTATCGTCATTAGTTTACCTATCATACCAATTCGGTCTTACCAGCTGTTAGGTAATGAGTGGTTTTGACCGTCACAGCGCCTTCATCCACTTCACATCATCGACTATATCGGGATTGCAGGTTTATGAAGGAAAGAACGATCAGCAGCTCCATCAAATGAATTTTCATTACCGTATTTGTGTGGGTTTTGTGTTGGAGAAACTTTGTATTGCCGTAACGTGATCGAGTCAAAAAATATTTATTAAATCAGACGGGCATCAAGCTGCTGCCGGAGGTATAATATTCAAGGACCTCTTCCGTGAATGGAGATATATAAATTTGCTGGGCCACCACCAGTTCGCCGGGAGTCTTTCTTTTATCGGTCAATTTATCCTTGGCAGCCTGTTTTCGTCGCCTCACAAAACTCCTTCAGTCTTTGAAGCGATCTGCAGCCTTACTCCGACCGATTGAACTATGTTCCAAATTTCCTTCATGCAATCCTGTTTCTTTTTACCATGGGGCGTGTTGTATCTTATTTTCGATCACCATTAATTCTTACTGGAGTTTTTTGAGTAAGTAATTTAACAAAGTAGATTGTTCAAACAGTCGTAAATTCTTGGCCTCTTTTTTTCGATATTCCATTTGTGTTTGTTTCAGCTCAACTCTTGTTGTATATAACTTGTCGCACTTAAACTGTTCAAGTAACGATCGATCAATGCCTAGCTTCCAGCTAGAATTAACAATAATCACTGTGACCAGACGTTGATCACAAACTTGCTGACGAAATTATTAGTCACAGACTTTACTAGTTGCGGGATTTTAAAAAAACCTTTTTTTTTAATTACATCAATGTTGTGCTTAATGTTTTTAGGTCAATGGACTTTCTTTGCTGTTTAGCAGTCCATTGATTAAGTCGTCGGTTTAACGAATGTTGGTGCATACGGCTGTTCGAGGCAGTGGGGCGGGGGGCCAATGCTAATGTATTTTTTGCTCAGTGCATGCAGTGACGCCGCTTATCTGCGTATACTCTCACCATGACATCCCTGAATAGAAGCATTTTACTGTTAACATTCACTGAAAGGAAACTTTTACGCACGTACGTAGATCAACGTTAGAAATATGAAATGTGAAGCTTTGGAAAATAGTTTTCAAATAATTTTACTTCACCGCAAGGGAGAAATGGAATGTGTATATTGAGTTTATCACAATTTCGAAAATAATTTCTATTACGCGAACTAGTGTTTTACAAAGTGCAATTGATCGCTGATATTTTATATCAAGTTTTATCGTTTAATAAGAAATTTTTGGCAACTCAAATACAAATTATGTCTGTACGTCCTTGAAAATTGACGAAAAGTGTTACTGAAATAATCAGAAATATCGTTAGAGAAGATAGTAGAAAGTGTCTTAACGCCACGGAATGGAATTTGAACATTTTGTATTTAAATGCATTCTCATGTCTTGCATAAAAATCGATGGGCGTGTCATGAGTAAGCAGAAAGGATGCCAAGAGAAGTCCGTATCAATTCCCATTTCGATACGTGAAATGATGACATCTACGAGATGTTTCCATCACTGAGCGACATCTTAAGCCAAAGCCTTTATGTAACTTAGATTCCTTTTTGCCATATTTCAATAATAGCTTCATAAACACATCAAAAAACGTATAATTTTTGTAATGTCAAAATCACTATACCTACTTCTGCTCCCTTATTGAAGAGTTGATTTAGGATGGGGTATTCTAAGTGTTGTGGTTTGGGAAATTGGCAAAGGATTTGCATCTAATAATGGGAATTCAAATATATGTGATTCTTGTACGACACCTATAAAACACAATTTAAATCCTTTAACCCCTCGCCGCACCTGGACCTCCTGGCGAGTTTTTCAAGTATCCTTTAAACATAACAAGATGGTCACCTGATTTCTAAATAGGCTTACTTTTCTGCATTATGCAACTTTTGACAGAAGGGGAAATAACTTTGACACAACACTTTTGGTGCTGTGAGAGCTATTTAAAAGTTGGAATGTTTAGAAAATTATTTTGGTATATATTCACTTCCTAAGTTTATTGAGGCATGAAGCCTTTGAAAATACGTTGAGTTTACAAAAAAGGACTCTTCCTATCAAATAAAGTATTCACAAATGCAAAGTTTTAGGAATCATGTCTGAAAATTTGAGATTCCAAATTTCAAATATGATTTTTTATCATTTTTTGTATTTCTAGTTCGGCATTTGATCACCGTTATTGTAAAATTTGCTTTATTATGTTGACTTCCACTCTGGGTCTCGATAAAAAGATCCCGAATTGGGTTTTTTTTACTCACCTGCAGAAATTAATACTAAATGTGCATTTTAGTGCTATTTGAGTGAAGTAAAAGTTTGAATTATTTGACCTTTAGACCTCATCTAATGACAATGATGTAATTCAATAGCGATTAATAATCATCATGTTAATATCCACGGACCAGATGTTTCGATTAATGTGTTGGTTAATTAGTTTTTTGTTGTCATTTTTCATTCAATAGTTATCTAAAGGAAATTCGTTAAACATTGGCGTTTTTGGCCCTTGCTTCGCCTCAGCCCAGGGTGATCACAAAAATGACAATAATGCTTGTTTTTTATGAATCCCTTTTCAATGCCCATTCGAGGATGTGTGGTCTGCAAAAGTGGTGAAATCACAGAATTAGATTGTTTTAATCGTAGCTCTCTTTGCTAGAAGTGCAAACTGATTCAAACAGATTGGCAACATGCAGGACACTTGATAAGTGGGCCAAAAAGAAAATTTTTTGATACCTTGCAGAGATAGGAAAAATAAATATGTCGTGCGTCGCTTGCGGATTGCTCTGAATTCCTTCAAAAATGCTCAGATCGCCACGGACCTCCTTCAGATTCGAAGAATTTTAGATCATTGCGCAAAAGTTTTCTTCGATAATGTTGGACTCTCCGATCAATTTAAAAAAAAGTTTATAGCAGGCGCATGAAAAAACGTTCACAAACTTCTCTGTATGAACTTGACCTCGTCCGTGTCTCTTTTGCCATAAAAATAAACATGTTTTATCTGCAGGTTTTCGCTAGAATGGAAATTTGAACCTCAAGTCGCGGCACATCTGTGGGAACTAAGTTTTGGGGCAATGAAAGAACCAATTAAAGGCTTGCGATTTATCTCATGTTGACTGATTCTAACCCAATGATACCAGACGATTGGCAGGGTGCATCTAAGTGAAAATGCGTCGCGATGTCATGTGCCGTTATTGTGCATTGCATGAAGCTTAATTTCATATTCTAGAGGTTTTTATTGTTGTCAATTTCTATGCTCTTTGCTGTGTCGATCCGGTTGATAACAGTCCAACTGAAACTTCGTACAATTTGGCCGTCTTTTAATGTTGAACTGGCTGCTCATTGTTCGATTGCTATGTTATTTTAGTCAGGACATTGTGCCATTTCATTTACGTTGCATAGTCTCCTCAATGTTTTCCCCCTTCTAGTCAAACGGAAAAGAAAATAAGAAGACGACAACCTTGTCTAAATTCTGGTGGGTGGAAATAGTTTGGGAAATCAGCAAAGGGAGGACAAATCCCCCAGCCTCCCAAGTGGGCCTCGGTTCGGAAAAACACCGGCAGTGGAAGCGACGGCTAAAAACGCTGCATCTGGTCATATGAAGTGAAGTATTTGAACCATCACAATATTTGTCACGTCATGGTAGTATCCACGGTTTACTATCACATCATATATCATATAACATCAGCTGCAGTTTGCTGAGTCATGGAACCGTGTGATGGAAGGAAATATTCTCTTGCAATATCAAAAGTTAATCAGTTCATATGATTGTTAATTTTTGGATTTCTTCAGGTGTCAATGATTTCATGACTCTATTGAGAAACCACACGGGTATGAGAGGTATGACAAGTCACAAGTTGTAAAGTGCTTCAAAATGAGGGATTCCTACGAGGTCAATCGAAGTCACAACATATGAGGTCTCTATAAAAACCAGTATTTTGTTTGCCTAATTAGCGAAAAATTTATATTTTGCGTAATGAAACAGAGTAAAATCAACTATAGGCTATTTTATACCGCCTGAAGTCATGTGAAAAAGAACATTAACGTATTGCATATAGCTTCAAACCCTGTTTTTATCTCAAATAGAGCTTTCAAAATCGCATAGTTCCTAGTCTAAATGAATTTTGTTAAACGGAATTGTGTAGTCCTAAACCCTATATGTTCGTATAGATCGTTTAATTATGCCATATCTTGAAATAATTTCATTACAAGGAGGCAATTTATACAGAAAATTTGGAGCCTATGAGATGCAAACGAATATGCTTGAATTCCAGATGCAAGGAATCGCTTTGTAAATAGGAGCTCCCTGCTTACCTGGAGTTACTGGCAGCCTACTATTTTCGTATTTCAATGCATAATAATGTAGAAAGTAAATGATGTCTAACGGACTATGGCTAGTCCCACCAACAGGCTTGTTTTGACTATTCCTTCCACCGAAAACCAAAAAAGAAAGCCGCCGAAGAATAAAAACCGAGCGGTTCCACCCCTGAATCGTCCCGTACGTCACAACAGCTTTGTGTACACTTTGTATTGTCCCAGACATCATGTTCACTTGTCCCCGTATCAAATAGAGTCTTTAACGAAGCCCAGTTAAAGTCCACTGGCTAATACTTAGTTTACTACTGGTTTATAACTGATCACTAATTTAACTAACATGCTATGGTAATGGGCTGCCAGCTTACACTTATAAGCGTCGCCTGACCAACAAAAGACTCCGATACAAAAGCAAAAAACACGATACAAGCCAATAATAAATGTAGCTATTTTTTGCATAATGCATCGTTACCGCAAGATGATGAATGTCACTCGTAAAAAAAATTAAACGTGATTACGGGGAGGAATCACACACAACACCAATTTTGGGGGGGTGGGCGGGGGGGGCTAGGGGGAGCCCCATTAATCGCAAACCGACCTTAGTACCGTGAGAAATTTTAGGTCGTAATGACCGTAGCCGTGTCAACTTGTACAAATTTGTCCGTGGGTCGGTCGGTCGGTCGCTTGTCAAGCGAGTGTTTGCTGCATTTCGTCCAAATTTCGTATGGGCCGGCAGCTACCGATTTCTGAAAATTTTTTACATCCATTAGAATTGCCGTGTCGTCGTGCTGGTGCCTGTGGTCCTTAGTGTTTTCGCCATCGTCGCCCATTTCATTCGCTGATTTGGAATATTCTCCCATTTCGACGTTATTTAGTGGCTAGTGAATTTTGCTCATCTCCACGTTTCTGGCAGTCATCCAGTTTTGCAGGGTAAGACATAGAACTCTGTCTGCGAAAAAAAAAAACCTGGGCCTGACCGTCATCAAATCGCACCGCTATCTAGCACTTGAATTCCAAATTGTCCAATTATCTCGAGCAATTATCAAACTGTCAAGTGGTGTTGAGTGCATGGCTTGTGGGTGAACATAGAGGGAACGGAGTTTTCACACTAACAGAACTTGGTTTCGAACCCTCAGGATTACAATTTTTCTGAACTTTGTCTCAAATAGCTTCAAAGATCGAACATGAGCATTGATTACAAATAGTCCAATTTCTTTTTCGTCTGTGAGGCGGATGTTTTTTTTTTCCCGCGTACACAGTTCGTGTAAACTAACGAAAGACCAGTTGAGTAACAGCTTTGAAAGAGGCCCACATTACAAAGGCTAGTCATACGAAAACGACCAAAGATTTTGTCCAAAAATGATATCGAAAGTATTCTTGACACAAAACATAACAGAAATATTTAAACCCAATTGATGCAAAAATCAGCTATCAACTTCTAGACAATCGGGGGAAGAAAATTGGAGCAAAAGTGTGATAAAATGCAAGGTGAAATCGATGGACTGCAAACTTGCAGCAAGTTAAAACATTTGTGATGGAGTAATAGCCGAGACCAGAACAGCGAGCAATCAAACGCTTGAATTGAATTGTATCTGGTCTGTCTGAGAATACAAACGGAACAGTTCCAGAAAAGGAAACAGCAAGAGCATCGAAAGAGTATGCGAGGTTTTGACTGAGATTGGAATTGAAAATCCCAATCCTCGATCAGGTTTCTCGAATTGGGAAATTGGACCCAGCCAAGTCCCCCAAGAAGAAAATTCGGATTAGTGTTGACAATTATAGACAATCAAGAATACAATACTCAAAGAAATTCTAGAAAACTCCGAGCTTCCTCACTACAACAGAAATGTATACGTGGAAATCGAAAGATTTGACACTTCACTGCCCAACGAAACGAATTAAAGATGATAAGAGATGAGCTTGAAGTTGAGAAGAGAGGCTGGCACGAACGTTGTCATCTTACAGAACCCCCACAAAGTTATGCGAAAGAAATCAAATACCGTTTTTTCAAGAGATGTTTTAGCACCCATGGTTCCATGCTCCAAGTAGTCCCTGTTGACCAATGTTTCAATCCTGTGCGACCTAAATTGGATATTTTGAGTATTGTTTCTGCTGAGCTTAAACCTGACGTAAATTTGCATGTAACTGAAACTTGGTTAAATCAAACTAATTCCGTTTCTTTAATTTCATTGAGTGGTTATTCCATGTTTCGCTGTGAACAGATCTGATGGTAGAAAGGGATGAGGAGTTTGTGGTGTACATTCGCAATCATGTTCTCAGTAACTTTCGGATAGATGTTGCTAGTCCGCCCATGTTCATTGAATCCTTGTTTTTCATATGAAACAGTATGATACACTTTGTCTTCTATTAGTATGTTCCACCAAATTTGAATTCCCTCCCAATGAAAAACAGTAAGTGATTATATTGAATGTGTTGCAGATCTATCTTCATCGTCCCACTTTATTGTATGTGGTATTTAGAATAATGTGGATATACATTGGGAATTAGAACAATCAATGCGTATGAAGGCAAATAGTTGAACGCTCCTACTCGAAAGGAGTCTATACTTTGATCAAAGTATTGGATAACCGAAAGCTTGTTACCTGCATTTTTTCCAGGTCGGGCCCTCCACAATGTGTGTTCCGCCAACCCTATTAAAGTGGGGCCTCCCTATAGGAATTCTTGACCACCACACTGTGTAGTTGTAACTCCTATTTCCGGGAGAATAACAATTCCATGTAACAGTTATACGAGTACCTTATATGATGTTCGTGAAGTCATGTTTTGGGCAATTCAGATGTATTCCTTCAGACTCTTTTCCAGGCATCAATTCTATTTGAGTGAAATTTCTGTAAATGATAAGTGCCAATTTTTTTATGATATTATTCCGTGATGCGCTAAAAAAAAAACCATTCCATGTACTTATGTTAAAATGTCTGGATTTGAAAAGCCATGGTTTACTCCGAAGCTTAAACATCTTGTAAATCAAAGATATGATGCCTTTCACAGATATGATTTTGTGCTCTATAAACACTATCAACAAAAGGATCAAAATGGAAATTTCAAAATGCTAAATCGCAATGGGTCAATAAAACAAGACAGCAACCGAATGGTATTTGGAAATGCTCAATTGTTTTAATAACAAGAGTTATTTCAATGCAAAATTTGATATGTTCCGATCAACTCGCCCAGAGGAGGCAGCTGAAAAGGAGTCAATAACTGTGTTTTCCTCCACCTTTTTCTCTGATTCTCCATCCGATTGTGACCGAAATTGTGGGCAACATGACGAAGAAGACGAAATTCAAGTGGGAAACAAATGTTCTGTTTGAAAAGAACTGAGAAGTTACTACACTCATAAAAATGGTTTGCACAAATCTTGCGGTACATGACGGACTATTTTCCCCGACTCATAAAGAGGCTTATCAAGAGCTTTCCGGACCTTTTGTCTCACATTTAATGCTCTTCTTTTGAGCGGAAGGAGATACCATTTGGAGTGGGAAAACTTTCAAATGTAATTCCAGTGCCGAAATGTAAGAATCTCGACTATTACAAGACGTGCGACCTCTCTCTGTTTTGTCCGCTTTCAAGCAAAGTTATGGAACAGTACGTCATTGACTCGGTGAAATCCAAACTCGTCGATCTATATGTTTCAAACCAGTTATGGATTCCGACCTGGGTATGGCACTATACACGCACACATAAGATTACATGAGTTTCGTCACGCAAGGAGGAAAGCTTGACAGTTGCCTCTGGTAAGGGTGGTCCTAATAATAACTTTCGACATGGAAAAGGCTTTCGACAAGTTAAACCATCTCAAATCTTTGGGTGCTACCCTTAATAACGAAAGTTTAACCTTAATGAATTTAAGTTATGGATTTGTGAGTACTATAACAAACGGCGCGACATCAGCATACCAAGAGAGGCCCAAGGAATTGCTACAGCTCATTTATATCTTGTGACCCCTCGGGAGTGCCTCAAGGTGGAAAGCTTTCTCCCTTTCTCTCCGGTTTGCACCCACCATGAATTCCATGCGCCCCTCAAATGCAAATGCTATTGATTTCATTGTACGCTGACGAATCATCGTTATTGCCATTCCAGATTGCAAAAGATGCAGATTACGACTTGTCGACTCTAATTAGTGATAGAAAAGAATATGGTATTTTTTGGTGTTCGCAGAAGGCTGAAAGTGAAACCAAAAGAAGACAAAAGCAATGTTTGCGTCGAATCTGGGATAACCACCAAATGAGGGATCTCCCTCAATCACCTGAGAATTGCTTGGTGTACTTTACAGTTCCTGGCATTGACTTGGGACCCTTTATGGAAAGAAATCTTGGACTCGACTCACACAAAGACTTACGTTTTTGAAACGTTTAAAAAGATACCTTCCTAAGAAGGATTTGATCATTTTGTAGAACGCACCTGTTCTCGCATTCTAGAAAGTAATTCCGCGCTTTTGATCGGTCTAAACAACAAAAACTCCGAAGAATGGAAAAGATCCAACGTCGTTCACATCGAATTCATTTGTGGATGTGAATGCATGTGTTACTCATTTGTGCCTCTACCTTCGTCGAAAGCACACTGCAATCACGGATATTCTTGTCATGTCAAAAAGACGGCAACACCGCTGCAGCACCGTGACCCTAGACAGTTTCAATCGCACACAGCAGTACTAAATGCATCTTCGAGAACTTTATTAAGACAGTCATCTTTTTATCGGTCAACTGCGAGAATTATGAATGACCAACGGTGATTTTGTTCTGTTTGCAATTCCTTATTTTGGTATCTGCATATGTGAGTTTTTCTCTGGTGACTTGTGATTTCTATTATTTTTGAATAAAACATATTACTACTACTACTAC
>CAJQUW010007845.1:0-10741 GCA_907163375.1 Prostheceraeus crozeri
AAATATATATATATATATATATGGATCTAGTCGTTTTCGTCGGCACGTTCATTTCGTCGACAACCCATTTTTGAGGATGAAACGTTCATATCGTCGACAGGTTCATATCGTCGACAGATTTCATTTCGTCGACAATTGCAAGCAATGAAGCCGGTGTTACGATAATTTTCAGAAATCTCTCAATTAATTTTTTGTTTTTAATTGGACTTCTATGGCGGAGAGAGGGAAGAGCTCTATCACTCTTGATTAGCTATATAGTCAATAGGTAGAAGTAGATTATAGTCTTAGACTTTCTATGGTTTTGTGTTATTTTCGTAAGATATAGAAATATCATTTTATGGAAAGACTATTGCATCTTCATTTTGTCACAATCTGATGGTTTTTCTACTCAATCGCCTTTGATATCATAATGTTGCATTCTCGTATAGTTGTAGGTTTCATTTTGCTATTTATAAACAAATTGCACAAGTTTAAATCTAATGTTAATCCATTAATTATAAATTATATGAAGTATATGAAAAAGTATAGAAATGTCTATGAAATGAATTCTTGTCGTCGAACGAAAGTGAACTTTGTCGACGAATTCATATGAACTTGTATTCGACGAAATAGAACGTTCATAGTGTCGACCGCATATATGAACCCCATGTCGACCGAAAAAGTTACGACTCCTTATATATATAGTATATAATATATATATATTAATTTTATATATATATATATATCATATATATATATATAATATATATAATATATATATATATAAAAAAAAAAAAAAAAAAAATAATAAAATAACTATATATAATGTGTTTAGCAAGTCCCAATATGTCCCATGCTCTACTAAGGTTCTAGGTTGTATTTTCACTAAGAATTAGTTAGTTTTTAAAATTTTTTCTTTAGTGACATTCCGTATTAATTTCCGTTTTCTGCATCCATCCCTTGATAAAGGCTAAGCCGAAAAATTGGGAATAAAATTATCTTACACGTCGCCAGAAAATTGCTTATTTTTGACTTTCAAAATGATTGAATCCCGACCGATGGCAACCAAAAATCAAATTCAAAATACAGTCAGTCAAAACTTTCCAAAAAAAAAATTAGTCGTCGTGCATACTCTTCAGGGAAACCATGCCTCATGCACCTGAATTGATGTAATATCTGAGAAACTCGCTTATTGATACATATATTGTATATAAGTCAATCGGTTTCATTCAGAGGCAAAAGTAATGGCCTACTGTGAGATTAGCAATGACTATCACAAGACTCCTCATACTAAAGAAGGGACCCTTTCATACTCCATGCTGAGGACCCAACATACGTTGTAATGCTGAAAAAGGAATCCGCTTCAAAGGATTGAGGGGTACTTGATACTTACCTAGAGTAGCAATGGACTTTCATGCTGAAGGTCCCTTAAAACTGATAAAGGGCTGATAAAGTTAAATTTCATTAGCCACAGAAATAATCGCTGTGTAGATTACATCTCAAATTTTTTTAGCTATCTCTCAAACAAGTAGATGAATTCACAGTCGCTTGACAATTGCAATGTCATAGACACAAACGTTTTCATAAATAATGAGTTAATTTATCCATTAACCTGGTCAAGTATTATGACATAATTCCCATACCATCCTCCCTTGCGGCATTCGTTTTCATTTGAAGGGATTGTAATTTAACAGATAAAAGTCGAAAATGATGACTTGGCAACCGTCGCAATCTTTGGCTCTGTCAAATCCATGAGAAGGTCTGAAATTTTGAAGGATCAATTAAATTACTGGGAGAAGGGCCATGAAAAGTTTAATGATCTTTTTGGGGGGCACGTGCCACCGGTTCCGACGTGCCTGATGTTTAATTGACTTCGAGGTATCTGTAAGTAAAAACCCTGCTCTATTAAAACACTGCTGAATGTCGCTTGACAGATACGATCAATCTTGGCTTTTTGAAAGGAAGAAATCCTCCACTTTGCATATACCCATATTTGAATTGTCTTGTACAAAACAATCTTACCATTGGCACCCGTAAATATTTAGCTAGCGCACCTACAGTCAAAATCAAAGCCAAAAAATTCGGTAAAATTCAGCAAAATTAAAACTGTAAAATCAGTGAATTATTTGAATTAGCCTGCTTTTAGCACGAAGATGAGAGAGCTATGTTGAACCGTGAATTTTCATGTCATTCGGAGTAATAATTGCAAATGTGAATGTAAAGAGTGGCCCCTCCCATTGGATATGGATGCTCTTTCAGAACCCAGGCCACAGTATGGCGCGGTGTAGGGTCAAGCAACGTGAAATACGCATATTAAGCCATAAAAGGAGAAGCTAAGAAGAATTTCTTACGATGAATGCATAGTTCTAAAATTCCATTTTTTCAGAATAGCGATATAAATTGCACAATAAATAGGGCTGAATTTACGAAACCTCGCACGCAATTTATGGTGCATGTAATAAATGGTGTTGAATCGTGCATTTTGCAAACTTTGGGAAATGCAATTCCTTATGAATAACCATGAGAGAATGAATTATTCCATTTGAATGGTTCGGACACTCACGTTGTCTTCAACAAGTTTTTTCAAGAAGGCCTTTGCCACATAATTAAACAAATTTGCGGCGAATGAGTCTCTGTTAGTGATTTTGTTCCAATTTTAAAAAGGTAAATCAGTTGGAATCGAGCAATGGTGACTTCTTTATATGTAGTCATTAAATACAATTGACCTTTTAATCGCACATTGTATTCCCTCCACTGAAATAACATTTTCCTAGTTATCATTCTTCTTTAGTTGCACATGTACAACCACATGCAGTAAAGACTAAGCTGCATGTACTCTACAGGCTGTTATATTTCTTTCTTTCTGTGCTTATGGCTAGGAACTTTTTCGCACAATTGTGCCCCATCCAATTGATTTTCATTTGTTTTTCATTGACGAGCCGACCTAGTTTAGAATTGGGAAATCCATTCGCGATAGTAAGGATGAATGCAAAACGTGTGCTTAGCTTCTAATAGGCCAACAAAAAATGGCGACGAAAATGAAAGATTGAACAGCCTACTGATGCCGATGAATGATTGGTTTCTTGATTCATTTAGAAAGTAATCTTAGCTTTCGACACTGAAAATATTTTGAAATGGCAGTTGATATAGGACACATGGTGAGGAAAATTCTTATTATCAATTCTGATGACGATGATTTTTTGTATGAGAAAAAATTGGAGCTCATCTCTGGTTCAATTTATTCTATCGTTAGAATGATATAGACTCCGAAAGACTTCTGAACCCATATGATTTTAAGGGAGGATGTTTTTCTTCTATTACTGAGCATAAAAGCAAATCGATACTCATATGCAGTCGTCAAATGGAGGTTGGGATTATTAATGTTTCTGAATACAAAATCCGAATATTATGTTTGAATAGTCCTTTTCTTTGAATCACAGGGATTTATAGCATGCCGCAACATCGAATGCAATAGTCGCCTGAATCAAAAAGTCCATTTTATCGCTTTTCCATGGCAATGTCTATGAATAAGATTTGACACAAGTTTTGTCTCTCAAGTTACATGTAGCACCACAACATTGTATCGTACGGCAGCTGCTTACATCAGACAACAATGATAAGCGTATTACTTTAGTATCGTCTCATAAAACAGAGGGCATGTTGTGAAAGAATAAAGTACATGATTTACTTTTGTCATATTGGCCTATTACCATTCATGCAGTGAAAGGCAGCGATGAATTTCGCTTTCAGTGCAGCAATTTTTTGAAAGTCAAAGCCCATCGCTGTTTTCGATGTTTTTATTGCTTCTCACTTATAGAAAGAAACTATTCAAAGGCTGACAAGATTATTTCTTGTATCAGGTTATATGAGGAGGGTCTGCTCATATTACTTATCAATCTATTTTGCTTACTTAGAATATTTAGGAATACAAATTTAGGGTTATCTTCAAAATATTTTCCAAATCCAGTTTCGGTCACAAGTTAACAGTTTTACATGTTATGCAAAGAATAGCAAATACATGGAAAACAGGCATGGAACCAAAGCATATCAGTCATAAAAATGTGCTTTATTGAATGAATGTATGCCAATCACCTTTACCAATTATTGATAGTCTCACATTATTAAACTTTCTACTATCAATGAAAATTGGAAGGAAAATATAGGCTTTGCGGAGTACATTATAAATTTCGAAACACATTTTGTTATCGAGGACACACAGCATGTTTACCACCATCAACAGGAAATTGGTATTTCCTGTCATATAAAACTGGACCTCTTGCCATCAAGCAAGGAAGCAAATCGCTCCTCAGCCAAACTATTCGGGTTTTGTTGTTCCAACAACGTCCTAATGGATGCGTTTGAACACCTCGCTCAACAAAAGCTGCGTATTGCTCAGTGGGGACATTCCTGAAACGCATTATGAAGCTCGGTTATTATTACACCATGGATTGACACTATTTACATCGTACCTGCTTCTGTGCCAAATCAAGTGAAGCCATGCATCTTGTCATCTATACCACTGCTTCCCTATGGAACATACAGTAAGAAAGAACACCCGGGAAAGAACGTAAAACTCTTAATACTGTGAAAACATTGCACGATACAACCTTGAGTTTTGATAAGATGGGGCACACTTAGCATGGACAGATGCATCACGGATCGAACATTAGTATTCATTACGCGATCATATTGAATCTAGACTGGTATTTTCAATGCCACCCACCTCTTCCAAAATTCCTGCGTTGTTGACTAAAATATTCAAGACGTTAATAATGGTCAATTGTTTGATTTGGACTATCCTGTTCAACATTCGTTCTATCCAATTGTGACATCCCCAGCAACTATCAATGTTTTGGCTTGTTTCCATTGGAAGCAAGAATTTCATCACGGAAGTTTCTCTCTCTAATAAATAAATTGCTAACTTGCGACCACTGATAGCGAGAGCAACAACCTCTCGCGGCCATCATGAGGAGAAAGTAGTGTATCCAATTCCAGATCGAGGCTCCTGTGACTAGAGCTACTTTTTCCTTCGAAATCGGTCATAACTGTAACAGAAAAATATGTAGATTAATTACAATTTAACCAGCATCTCTTGAGTGTTGCTGAAGATAAACTTTTTCATTCCTACAAATATTGCCACTTTGATCCATGCACTGTATTTCAGCATCATAATCAGTCGTTTGGTGATGTGTTCATAAGTAGGTAGTGATTCCCATTGTTCCTCGACGTGCTTCCATCGATTCGGTTTTGCTCTTCTGATCCGTGTTCACTAGGTTGACAGATCTGCAACCACATGAGGGAGCTAGTTTGTGTTTTCAGATCCACGTGGAAGGTATATCAGTCCTCGCTTAGGTCGGCCTTTCAGTCACTAGTTTTTCTGTTGCTCGGATGACACTCTCTTCCCCTGATCGGAAAACATGACTATACCATCTAAGTCAGTAGTAAGCAAGTGACAAACACTCGACCGGCGCCCCCCCCTCTGGAACGGCAGAGTGTCGTGGTCGGCCGCCGTGGTGCTTCGGGTCTGAGTCCCCCCCCCCTCTGGAACGACAGAGTCTGTCGTGGTGTGCCGGCCAGGTGGGTTCACAACATGTTCGCTGACTCCCCCCCCTCTGCAACGACAGAGTGTGAGACTCGGATGTGTTGGTCTCGTATGGGTTGACGTGACCGACCGCCTAGGTTGACGTGGCCGACCGCCTAGGTTGACGTGGGCGACCGTCTAGGTTGACGTGGGCGACCGTCTAGGTTGTCGTGGATGGTGAA
This sequence comes from Prostheceraeus crozeri, assembly GCA_907163375.1. Taxonomy (NCBI): domain Eukaryota; kingdom Metazoa; phylum Platyhelminthes; order Polycladida; family Euryleptidae; genus Prostheceraeus; species Prostheceraeus crozeri. The sequence goes on from CAJQUW010007845.1 coordinate 5,743, forward strand.
ATGGCTGCCAGATTCGGATTCAGCGTAAAATTCTGCATCGGTAGGGTGAGTTTCAAGGCAATTGGCGAGAAAAAATTTTTCTTCAAAATTTTAACAGAGTTAGAATTTGGGACGTTTTGGTGTGTAGCGCCCAAACGAAGCATCGGATGAGAAAACGGAGGCCAGATTCGGAATCTACGTGAAATTTTGGGTTAGGAAGGATGTTTCCAGCGAAATCGGAGAGAAAAAAATTTCGGCTGACGTCCCCCCCCCTCTGGACAGCTTGCTTCGATTTTGGCTTCCAGTGGACGGATTTTGTCGTGCGATAGCTCGTTTGAAAGCTAAGAGTGAGACAAATTCAGTGAAAGAATCGGCTTGTTCCTATCTGTCTTCGTTTAGATGTGAGACGCCATTTAAGATTTTGGGACATTGGCGAAAAACGACAGAGTTAGAATTTGGGACGTTTTGGGCTCTAGCTTCAAAACGAAGCATCGGATTGGAAAACGGATTTCAGATTTGGAATCAGCGTGAAATTCTTTATCTGTATAGTGAGTTTCAAGTCAATCGGCGAGAAAAAATTTTCAACATTTTTCGAAAAAACGACAGAGTTAGAATTTGGGACGTTTTGGTGTGTAGCGCCCAAACGAAGCATCGGATGAGAAAACGGAGGCCAGATTCGGAATCTACGTGAAATTTTGGGTTAGGAAGGATGTTTCCAGCGAAATCGGAGAGAAAAAATTTTCGGCTGACGTCCCCCCCCCCTCTGGACAGCTTGCTTCGATTTTGGCTTCCAGTGGACGGATTTTGTCGTGCGATAGCTCGTTTGAAAGCTAAGAGTGAGACAAATTCAGTGAAAGAATCGGCTTGTTCCTATCTGTCTTCGTTCAAAAGTTAGAGCGGTTACAAGATTTTAGGTCGGAGCTCGCTCACCTGAAAAAATCCTAAGTGTCAGAGTGACTTTGTATGGGTAAAAATTTGAAAATTTTCCAAAGTGTGGAATTTCGACCTGGGACCGTCACCAAAACATTTTTTCATCAAATTTTGAAATTTCACTGACGTCCCCCCCCCCTCTGGACAGCTTGCTTCGATTTTGGCTTCCAGTGGACGGATTTTGTCGTGCGATAGCTCGTTTGAAAGCTAAGAGTGAGACAAATTCAGTGAAAGAATCGGCTTGTTCCTATCTGTCTTCGTTCAAAAGTTAGAGCGGTTACAAGATTTTAGGTCGGAGCTCGCTCACCTGAAAAAATCCTAAGTGTCAGAGTGACTTTGTATGGGTAAAAATTTGAAAATTTTCCAAAGTGTGGAATTTCGACCTGGGACCGTCACCAAAACATTTTTCATCAAATTTTGAAATTTCACTGACGTCCCCCCCCCCTCTGGACAGCTTGCTTCGATTTTGGCTTCCAGTGGACGGATTTTGTCGTGCGATAGCTCGTTTGAAAGCTAAGAGTGAGACAAATTCAGTGAAAGAATCGGCTTGTTCCTATCTGTCTTCGTTCAAAAGTTAGAGCGGTTACAAGATTTTAGGTCGGAGCTCGCTCACCTGAAAAAATCCTAAGTGTCAGAGTGACTTTGTATGGGTAAAAATTTGAAAATTTTCCAAAGTGTGGAATTTCGACCTGGGACCGTCACCAAAACATTTTTCATCAAATTTTGAAAATTTCACTGACGTCCCCCCCCTCTGGACAGCTTGCTTCGATTTTGGCTTCCAGTGGACGGATTTTGTCGTGCGATAGCTCGTTTGAAAGCTAAGAGTGAGACAAATTCAGTGAAAGAATCGGCTTGTTCCTATCTGTCTTCGTTCAAAAGTTAGAGCGGTTACAAGATTTTAGGTCGGAGCTCGCTCACCTGAAAAAATCCTAAGTGTCAGAGTGACTTTGTATGGGTAAAATTTTGAAAATTTTCCAAAGTGTGGAATTTCGACCTGGGACCGTCACCAAAACATTTTTCATCAAATTTTGAAATTTCACTGACGTCCCCCCCCCCCTCTGGACAGCTTGCTTCGATTTTGGCTTCCAGTGGACGGATTTTGTCGTGCGATAGCTCGTTTGAAAGCTAAGAGTGAGACAAATTCAGTGAAAGAATCGGCTTGTTCCTATCTGTCTTCGTTCAAAAGTTAGAGCGGTTACAAGATTTTAGGTCGGAGCTCGCTCACCTGAAAAAATCCTAAGTGTCAGAGTGACTTTGTATGGGTAAAATTTTGAAAATTTTCCAAAGTGTGGAATTTCGACCTTGGACCGTCACCAAAACATTTTTCATCAAATTTTGAAATTTCACTGACGTCCCCCCCCTCTGGACAGCTTGCTTCGATTTTGGCTTCCAGTGGACGGATTTTGTCGTGCGATAGCTCGTTTGAAAGCTAAGAGTGAGACAAATTCAGTGAAAGAATCGGCTTGTTCCTATCTGTCTTCGTTCAAAAGTTAGAGCGGTTACAAGATTTTAGGTCGGAGCTCGCTCACCTGAAAAAATCCTAAGTGTCAGAGTGACTTTGTATGGGTAAAATTTTGAAAATTTTCCAAAGTGTGGAATTTCGACCTTGGACCGTCACCAAAACATTTTTCATCAAATTTTGAAATTTCACTGACGTCCCCCCCCTCTGGACAGCTTGCTTCGATTTTGGCTTCCAGTGGACGGATTTTGTCGTGCGATAGCTCGTTTGAAAGCTAAGAGTGAGACAAATTCAGTGAAAGAATCGGCTTGTTCCTATCTGTCTTCGTTCAAAAGTTAGAGCGGTTACAAGATTTTAGGTCGGAGCTCGCTCACCTGAAAAAATCCTAAGTGTCAGAGTGACTTTGTATGGGTAAAATTTGAAAATTTTCCAAAGTGTGGAATTTCGACCTGGGACCGTCACCAAAACATTTTTCATCAAATTTTGAAATTTCACTGACGTCCCCCCCCCTCTGGACAGCTCGCTTCGATTTTGGCTTCCAGTGGACGGATTTTGTCGTGCGATAGCTCGTTTGAAAGCTAAGAGTGAGACAAATTCAGTGAAAGAATCGGCTTGTTCCTATCTGTCTTCGTTCAAAAGTTAGAGCGGTTACAAGATTTTAGGTCGGAGCTCGCTCACCTGAAAAAATCCTAAGTGTCAGAGTGACTTTGTATGGGTAAAATTTGAAAATTTTCCAAAGTGTGGAATTTCGACCTGGGACCGTCACCAAAACATTTTTCATCAAAGTTTTAAAATTCACTGACGTCCCCCCCCCCTCTGGACAGCTTGCTTCGATTTTGGCTTCCAGTGGACGGATTTTGTCGTGCGATAGCTCGTTTGAAAGCTAAGAGTGAGACAAATTCAGTGAAGAATCGGCTTGTTCCTATCTGTCTTCGTTCAAAAGTTAGAGCGGTTACAAGATTTTAGGTCGGAGCTCGCTCACCTGAAAAAATCCTAAGTGTCAGAGTGGCTTTGTATGGGTAAAAATTTGAAAATTTTTCCAAAGTGTGGAATTTCGACCTGGGACCGTCACCAAAACATTTTTCATCAAATTTTGAAATTTCACTGACGTCCCCCCCCCCTCTGGACAGCTTGCTTCGATTTTGGCTTCCAGTGGACGGATTTTGTCGTGCGATAGCTCGTTTGAAAGCTAAGAGTGAGACAAATTCAGTGAAAGAATCGGCTTGTTCCTATCTGTCTTCGTTCAAAAGTTAGAGCGGTTACAAGATTTTAGGTCGGAGCTCGCTCACCTGAAAAAATCCTAAGTGTCAGAGTGACTTTGTATGGGTAAAATTTTGAAAATTTTCCAAAGTGTGGAATTTCGACCTGGGACCGTCACCAAAACATTTTTCATCAAATTTTGAAATTTCACTGACGTCCCCCCCCCCTCTGGACAGCTTGCTTCGATTTTGGCTTCCAGTGGACGGATTTTGTCGTGCGATAGCTCGTTTGAAAGCTAAGAGTGAGACAAATTCAGTGAAAGAATCGGCTTGTTCCTATCTGTCTTCGTTCAAAAGTTAGAGCGGTTACAAGATTTTAGTCGGAGCTCGCTCACCTGAAAAAATCCTAAGTGTCAGAGTGACTTTGTATGGGTAAAATTTTGAAAATTTTCCAAAGTGTGGAATTTCGACCTGGGACCGTCACCAAAACATTTTTCATCAAATTTTTAAAATTCACTGACGTCCCCCCCCTCTGGACAGCTTGCTTCGATTTTGGCTTCCAGTGGACGGATTTTGTCGTGCGATAGCTCGTTTGAAAGCTAAGAGTGAGACAAATTCAGTGAAAGAATCGGCTTGTTCCTATCTGTCTTCGTTCAAAAGTTATAGCGGTTACAAGATTTTAGGTCGGAGCTCGCTCACCTGAAAAAATCCTAAGTGTCAGAGTGACTTTGTATGGGTAAAAATTTTGAAAATTTTCCAAAGTGTGGAATTTCGACCTGGGACCGTCACCAAAACATTTTTCATGAAATTTTGAAATTTCACTGACGTCCCCCCCCCTCTGGACAGCTTGCTTCGATTTTGGCTTCCAGTGGACGGATTTTGTCGTGCGATAGCTCGTTTGAAAGCTAAGAGTGAGACAAATTCAGTGAAAGAATCGCTTGTTCCTATCTGTCTTCGTTCAAAAGTTAGAGCGGTTACAAGATTTTAGGTCGGAGCTCGCTCACCTGAAAAAATCCTAAGTGTCAGAGTGACTTTGTATGGGTAAAAATTTGAAAATTTTCCAAAGTGTGGAATTTCGACCTGGGACCGTCACCAAAACATTTTTCATCAAATTTTGAAATTTCACTGACGTCCCCCCCCCTCTGGACAGCTTGCTTCGATTTGGCTTCCAGTGGACGGATTTTGTCGTGCGATAGCTCGTTTGAAAGCTAAGAGTGAGACAAATTCAGTGAAAGAATCGGCTTGTTCCTATCTGTCTTCGTTCAAAAGTTAGAGCGGTTACAAGATTTTAGGTCGGAGCTCGCTCACCTGAAAAAATCCTAAGTGTCAGAGTGACTTTGTATGGGTAAAAATTTTGAAAATTTTCCAAAGTGTGGAATTTCGACCTGGGACCGTCACCAAAACATTTTTCATCAAATTTTGAAATTTCACT
>CAJQUW010007847.1:0-15000 GCA_907163375.1 Prostheceraeus crozeri
CCTGGTTACAAGAATATGATCCGTATTCCGTAAAATTAGACATGTGAAAAAGTCTATCTGATGTTTTGAACGAAGCAAAAATAAGCAATTTTACTGCGACCGTGTTGTAATTTTATTTCCCAATATTTCGGCTTAAGCTTTTATCAAGGGATGCAGAAAAGGAAATTAAAAAAAAAAAAAAAAAAAAAAAAAAAAATAAGCAGAATGTCCCCCCCCCCCCCCCAATTTAAGAAAAATATAAACTAACCTATCTATGAAATACAACCTAGAACCTTAAACGAGCATCGACATTGGGACATGCTAACACAGAGTTTTAGCAAAAATATCAGTGGATTACAAAAGGATAAAAATATCTATAAAGGGAGGAAACTAAAAGTTAGACAGAAGTAATATGATTGAGTAGAATTCAGGTCATGGCCTTCGCTTTTCATCTCCTTCATTTTCGACCTTCTCTTCTTTGAGCCATGCACTGCAAGTTAAGCGATGTAAATAATTGACCATGAGATGGACGTGTTGTGTGTGATTGGGGAGTTGTGTGTGATGAGATGTTTATAAACTTCAGATTCAGGGCCTTTTAAGATGTTCATTAATTCTTGATCTCATTGTTCTCAGAGGTTTCTTCCAACTATATAGTTCGTCGCATTCGTTGTTGTTACATTGTATTAGGTATAAACACAGTCTTTTGATGTTTGCATTCTCCATTAGTTAATTCCATTCTCGCATACATCACATTGTTCATAATAACACTTGGTTTTTGATTATTCTTAAGCAGAAACGCTTCAATGTAGGGTTGGTGAATACAAGGCCGCATCAATGAGTCAGAGAGATGTGTTCTTTCTAACAAGATTCGTTAATCTTGCGTTTGAATTTGCTGTTTAATGAAAGGCAAGACTATTTGTGTTTAGTTTTTATTAGATTTATTTCTAGATGTTTATTATTCAAGACAAAATGTCAAACGAAATCGTTAATCATTCGCAAATTGGGTATTCAGTTATTCACAAACTTTTGTTTATAGCCGTTAATCCAATTGATTGTTCTTGTTTGTTTGATGAGTTACGGATTGCTCTTTCTGAATTCGTTGTGATCAACATTCCTTTTCAACGACATTGGTACATGTGAAGACTACGCAGTAAAATGTGTCCTGAATGGACATAATCTTGGAAAATAAAGAAGTCGACAAACGTTTTATTTACTGGCCAAAAGTTGATAAGTCAAGTCTAAAAATGGTAAGCATGTTATTTTTATTGGTAATTCTAATGTAAACTGGATAAAAGATTCAAAGAGTTAGCAATATGAAGAATTTCAATCTGGTGAGCATAATTCTGATAGATACGAAAAATGTCATCTATATATCTCTGGATACAAAATGAGCCTGTCATTTAACTGATTGCACAAATCTTGTTCCAAATTGGGCCATATACTATGATGGGAAAAGGTGTGATGCATTGTTTTTCCCATTGCTAAGCCTGATTGTTTTGGCTGACAAAATTTTTTCTTCAATTAGATAATAATATCTGAAGAAAACATTAAGCGTAAAAGACGTATCATATCACTCTTTGTCATATCGGGAACACATTATCTGTCTTGTACATTTCAAAATATTCGGAGACGATGAGAAATAACAACACCTTGACGTTGCCTGAGTCTTCAATTCGGTAATGGAGCCATATAGGTTGAATCACATCCAAAGACATAAGTTAATGTCCATTTGGGATACTTTGCGAAAGAAGTCCTATCCTTAAAAGAAATTGTTGATGCCACATGAGCTGGAATATGGTTTAAGAGCGGATTGAGAATCTCTGCTAACCATTTACGATAAAGCCGTAGATGGAGTATCCCACTGCAGCCACTATTGTTCTCCCTCGTATTGGTACCTGGTTTGTGATCCTTTGGAAGGCAATACAGATTGCTGGGAAGAGGTTCACTACAGATTGAGATGTCAACAACTTCTGTCTTGTGTTTGAATTATGATAATGGTTACTTATCGTTGCAATTTCCTCTTATTGAACTTCATTTGCGCTGATTGCGATTGAATCAATCTACAAGGTTTTGTATCTTTGGTAACGATTTCGGGTCATTTCACTGTAGTCCTTCAGTATTCAAAGCAACGAGTTTCTTTGTTTTTGTCACTATGGCTTGATGGACGATCATCCTTTTCATTGATGGATTTTATTATTCTTTGTTTCCTTCTTCCATGTTTTTTCGGCATACTCAAAATTTTTCATTTCAAGCGATTAAACGTTTCATACCCTCCTTACGAATTCTTTTATTTCAGTTCACAGCCCGAAATTGTTGCATGTTAAAACGGCTGCATGTCATTTCAATATCCGCTTCTATAGCATTCTTTCTTTTGTGATGGCCGAAATAGGTTTTGCATGGGGCACATAAGATGGTCTCTTTGTTCAATAGCTTCATTCTTCTTCTCTGAAGTTGAAGTCAGACAAAGTTTCAAATGATGAGATAGAAGCAGCACAGTCACTATTGTCATCTGTCAGTGTCACAAATTTCTTAGTTTTCTTTCTTCTCTCTTCTTCCTTGATCTTCTCAACAATATTTTGATCAAAATACGTGAGCGGACTTTGTGTCTTAACAATCAATTTTTCTTTCGCTTTATACAGAGAATCAATCAAAGTTTCAACCACTGGTTTACTTTGTGTCATTTGCAGTTTCTCTGCTTCGAGTGATGGATAGGTATTTTTTCAGCATGTTGGTTTTTCTACAGGGCCTTTAGGAATAACATAATTGATTCTGCATAACTTCAAGAATCTGATATATCTGTGATTTTAATTGCGCTTAATAACATTCAACAAAAACCAATTCCTTTGGCGAATTAAGCAGTTTGAATTTGATTTTCAGTTGCCATCGGTCGGGATTCAATCATTTTGAAAGAAAAAAAATAAAGCAAAAAAATTAAAAAGTTTTTTCTGCGAACCAATTGTTGTAATTTTATTATTCCCAATATTTCGGCTTAGCTTTTATCAAGGATGCAGAAAAGGAAATTATACAGAATGTCATTAAGAAAAATTTAAACTAACCTATCTATGAAATACAAACCTAGAACCTTAATAGAACAGGAACATTGGGACATGCTAACACAAGAGTTTTAGCAAACGATTCGTTGACATTTTGTCTGAATAATAAACATCACAAAGAAATAAAATCTAATAAAAATAAACAACAACCCGCGACAACATTAGTCTTGCCTTTCATAAACAGCAAATTCAAACGCAAGAATTTAACGAACTTGTTAGAAGAAACACATCTCTCTGTATCATGTGCGGCCAGTATTCACCAACCCTAACATTGAAGCGTCTGCTTAAGAAGAATCAAAACAAGTGTTATTATGAACAATGTGATGTATGCGAGAATGGAATAACTAATGGAGAATGCAACAATCAAAGACTGTGTATACCCAGAATACAATGTAACAACAACGAATGCGACAAACTATATGTTGGAGAAACCTCGAGAACAATGAGATCAAGAATTAATGAACATCTAAAAGGCCCTGAAACTGAAGTTTATAAACATCTCATCACACACAACTCCCGCAATCACACACAAGTCCATCACATGGTCAATAATTACATCGGAAACTTGCAGTGCATGGCTCAAAGAAGAAAGGTCGAAAAGAAGGAGATAAAAGCAAGGCCAACTGAAATGCTACTCAATCATATTAATTCTGTCTAACTTTTAGCTTTCCTCCCTTTATAGATATTTTTATCCTTTTGTAATCCAAAATCTTTTTGTAATCCATGATATTTTTGCTAAAACTCTGTGTTAGCATTCGCAAGGTCCCAACATGTCAATCGCTCTATTAAGGTTCTAGGTTGTATTTCATAGATACGGTTAGTTTAAATTTTTCTTAATGAATTCTGTATAATTTCCTTTCTGCATCCCTGGATAAAAGCTAAGCCGAAATAATTGCGGAGAATAAAATTACAAAACACAACGGTCGCAAGAACAATTGCTTATTTTTGCTTCTTTCAAAATGATTGAAGTCCCACCGAGATGGCGAATTGAAAATCAAATTCAAACTGCTATTCGCCAAAGGAATTGGTTTTTGTTGAATGTTATTAAAGCGAATTAAAATCAACAGATATATCAGATTCTAGAAGTTATGCAGAATCAATTATTGTTATTCCTAAAGGCCTTAGAACAACCAACATGCTGAAAAAAACCTATCCATCAACTCGATAGCAGAGAATACTGGCAAATGACACAAAGTAACCACATGGTTGAAACTCTTGATTGATTCTCTGTATAACAGCGAAAGAAAAATTGATTGTTTAAGACACAAGGTCCGCTCGAGCGTATTCTGATTCAAAATATTGTTGAGAAGATCAAGGAAGAAGAGAAGAAGAAAGAAAACTAAGAATTTGTGACACTGACAGATGACAAAGTGACTGCTGCTTCTATCTCAATCATTTGAAACGTTGTCTGACTTCAACTTCAGAGAAGAAGAACTGAAGCTATTTGAACAAAGGACCATCTTATGTGCCACCATGCTAAACCTATTTCGGCATACACAAAATGAAATGCTTAGAAGCGGATATATGAAATGACATGCATGCCGTTTACATGCAACAATTTCGGGCTGTGAAAATGAAATAAAAGAAATGCGAAGGAGGATTGAAAGCAAACGATTTTAATCGCTGAAATGAAAAATTTTGATATGCCAAAAACATGGAAGTAAGGAACAAAGAATTATAAAAATTCCATCAATGAAAAGGATGGATCGTCAATCAAGCCAAGTGACAACAACAAAGAAACTCGTTGCTGTTTGAATACTGAAGACTAACAGTGAAATGACCCGAAACGTTACCAAAGACTACAGAACCTTGTTAGATTGATTCAATCGCAATCAGCGCAAATGAAGTTCAATAAGTAGAAATTGCAACGATAAGTAACCATTATCATAATTCAAAACACACAAGAAAGAAGTTGTTGAATCTCCAAATGTAGTGAACCTCTTCCCAGCAATCTGTTTGCCTTCCAAAGGTCACAAACCAGGACCAATACGAGGGAGAACAATAGTGGCTGCAGTGGATACTCCATCAACGCATTAGCTAAATGGTTAGCAGAGATTCTCAATCCGCTCTTAAACCATATTCCAGGCTCATGTGGCATAACAAGGCGTGTTTAAGGATAGACTTCCTTTCGCAAAGTATCCCAAATGACAATTAACTTCATGTCTTTGGGATGTGATCAACCTATATGGCTCCATACCGATTGAAGACTCAGGCAACGTCAAAGGTGTTATTTCTATCGTCTCCGAATATTTTGAAATGTACAAGACAGATACATGTGTTCCCGATATGACAAAGAGTGATATGATACGTCTGTTACGCTAATGTCTTTCTTCAGATATATTATAATGTAAGAAAAATATTTTCAGCAAACATCAGGCTTAGCAATGGGAAACAATGCTTCACCACCTTTGCCCATCATTTATATGGCCAATTTGGAACAAGATTTGTGCAATCAGTTAAATGACAGGCTCATTTTGTATCAGAGATATACAAGGTGTTTCAAAAGTAGGCTAACAGTTGATTTTGCCCTAGGAAATCTATGTTGACCGTTCTATTGGCGATTTACACCTGAATCAGTCGATGGATATCCATGATCAGTCCAACATGAGCCATAGACTTCGAAGTAATTGCTACTATCATTTAGAAGTCTATGCAGTAGCATTCCATTGGCAAAGGAATTTTGAAATCTATCATGGACAAGATATAGCACCAATCTGAGATTACGTACATGGATATGTTCAATTAATTTGATTTGAATCAAACACTGTTAGTTTGACTTGAAGTGAATTAAACAAGCTTGACAGCTTTTTTGAATTTGGCTTCTGTCATGTCAGGCTCATACTAAAAGATGAACAGAGAAAACTGGATTTTGAAAGTCCTTTTGGAAAAACAAGAATGCTGAAAAGGTGCGAATGGAATGGAGAGATGCCTTTCACAGCAATCCTCCATCAAGATTTGCCTATTTATATATCGCATTCGAGATAAATTTGAAAATGACCGGTTCGGTAGAGAATGCACCGAAGTCAGGACGCCCCTCGATCAGTTCAATAACATCAAACGGCGTAGGATCTAGTGGCCCAAACATTTGTTCAAATCCGAAGAAGTCAACAAGAAGAGCCTCATTGGAGTTGGACATTTCTCTATAAGCTCTACTTGGAGACTGATGAGGAAAGTTGAGTTGAAACCATACCGACCCAGACTGTTTGCGCAACCTTCTACCGGATGATGCTAAACGACGCTTGCAGTTTGCTGTGCTCATGTTTGTCGGAAATTCGGGAGAACCCATATTTGCTTGACAAGAATAGTTTGGTCTGACGAAGCCAGTTTCAAACTATCAGGTCACGTAAATAGACATAACTGTGTCTACTGGTTCCCTGAAAATCCGCACTTGGTATCGAACAAATGAGCTGAACCACACCTGGCTTAACCGTCTGGGCCGGTATATCAAGCAGAACGGTGTGATTGGGCCAGTATTTTTTGAAAGAACAGGTGACGGCCTGAGGTGTACCTTCAAATGCTCCAATCCTTTGCGAATTCCTGAGGATGCAGTCATTGACAACTTCAATGAGCTGTACTTTCAGCAGGATGGTGCAACCAGCGGCATTTTGCAGTGTGTCAGAAGCTATCTGAATGACACTTTTCCAGGAAAGTGGATCGGGAGATGTTGGTAGCATCCTTTGGCCTCCTCGCTCTCCCGATCTAACTCCGATGGACTTTTTCTTTTGGGGCGTTGTAAAGGAGAAAGTGTACGGACGAAAACCTCACACACTTTCTCAACTCCGCTCCTACATCACAGATGCCTGTCAAGAGATCAGTGATGACAGGAACTTATGCAGAACTGTGTGCCACAGTGTGGCCGAAAGACTACAAGAATGTGCCGATGTCCATGGTGGACATTTTGAGCATTTGCGTTCGTGAATTTTTGCAACTTTTGTTTCAATATGTTGAATAGGCCTTGGTTATTCATTTGTTCATTTTTTTGTTAGGAAACCAAGCAAACAAAATGGTAGTTGTTTTAATGTTAATACCTTTATTAATTTCAGCCTCCTCTAGGCCATCGTCAGTAGCTTCTGACGATGGTCTAAGAGGGGGCTGGAATTAACAAAGATGAAGGACATTTGGATGTCAGCTGTTTTCCTTCTTCGCCTCCCTGTCTTGTGTTGACGACAGCGTCTTCGTGCACCAGGCTGAGGGGCGCGGAGGACATTCGAATGTCAGCTGTTCTTCCTTCTCCGCAGTAACACTGAAACAACTACTATCTTGTTTACATGGTTTCCTAATAATTTTTTTTTGATAGATGTTGGATAGTTATTCGACTTCTCATGATCGGTATAGATTCAAATTGGGTTGTAGTGAAATATGTAGGCATGAAAACACTGGAGATCATGAGATATTTTAATATGATTTACGCGATGTCAAAGAGTATTGAATTTTTGCCCCTTACGAATACAAGGCATATTAGCTATCTGTGGCATCGTGAAAAAGATTATTATGACATAGCTTTTCAAGGCCAATTTCTACTGTTAGCCTACTTTTGAAACACCTTGTATAGATGACATTTTTCTTATCTATCAGAATATCTCACCAGATGAAATTCTTCATATTGCTAACTCTTTGAATCCTTTTATCCAGTTTACATTAGAATTACCCAATAATAACTGCTTACCATTTTTAGACTTGACTATCAACTTTTGTCCAGTAAATAAAACGTTTTCGACTTCTTTATTTTCCAAGATATGTCATTCAGGACACATTTTACCTTGGTCTTCACATGTACCAATGTCGTTGAAAAGGAATGTGATCACCAACGAATTCAGAAGAGCAATCCGTAACTCATCAAACAAACAAGAACAATCAATTGGATTAACGGCTATAAAACAAAAGTTTGTGAATAATGGATACCCATTGCGAATGATTAACGATTCGTTGACATTTTGTCTGAATAATAAACATCAAAGAAATAAATCTAATAAAAATAAACAACAACCGCGAAACATAGTCTTGCCTTTCATAAACAGCAAATTCAAACGCAAGATTAACGAACTTGTTAGAAGAACACATCTCTCTGATCATGTGCGGCCAGTATTCACCAACCCTACATTGAAGCGTCTGCTTAAGAATAATCAAAACAAGTGTTATTATGAACAATGTGATGTATGCGAGAATGGAATAACTAATGGAGAATGCAACACCAAAGACTGTGTATACCTAATACAATGTAACAACAACGAATGCGACAAACTATATGTTGGAGAAACCTCGAGAACAATGAGATCAAGAATTAATGAACATCTAAAAGGCCCTGAATCTGAAGTTTATAAACATCTCATCACACACAACTCCCCAATCACACACAAGTCCATCACATGGTCAATATTACATCGAAACTTGCAGTGCATGGCTCAAAGAAGAAAGGTCGAAAAGAAGGAGATAAAAGCAAGGCCAACTGAAATGCTACTCAATCATATTAATTCTGTTAACTTTTAGCTTTCCTCCCTTTATAGATTTTTTATCCTTTTGTAATCCAAATCTTTTGTAATCCATGATATTTTTGCTAAAACTCTGTGTTAGCATGTCCCAATGTCCATGTCTATTAAGGTTCTAGGTTGTATTTTCATAGATAGGTTAGTTTAAATTTTTCTAATACATTCTTGTATAATTTCCTTTTCTGCATCCCTTGATAAAAGCTAAGCCGAAATATTGGGAATAAAATTACAACACGGTCGCAGAAAATTGCTTATTTTTGCTTCTTTCAAAATGATTGAATCCCGACCGATGGCAACTAAAAATCAAATTCAGTCTATCTTTGGTTTTGAGGTCCTGGGAACCAGCTAGTAGTTTTAGCGAGAAAAAACGGGATGCTGAATCTCTCACGATGTATTCCGACCACCATCGGCGGCAGAGTTGGAAGTGGGTCATGGGTCAGGAAGGTCAAATGGGTCACAAAATCACGTGGGTCGTGGGTCATGTTTTTCCGAAAAGTTGATGGGTCAGGTGGGTCGTGGGTCATATTTAGCGTGGGTCAGACTTCGTTGATCCACTTCCAACCAGTTTGACTCATGATAGATTTGACAATGTCAAATACAGTATAAACTTCATTTATTCGTTTTCTTATCATTCATGAAAAATGATTGAGTCAGTGTCACTGAAAGGGGTTGATGGATGCACACAGTCAAAATATGCAACACTATTGACTTTCACACGCCTTATACAGTTTCGAAAGGGGGCGGAATTCACACAAATTAAAGGCTCGAAAACAATTGCTGCTGTCTACTGAGAGATGTTGGTTTGTGGAGAGAAGTTGTTTGAGTACAATTGCGTACGCTCGACTCTCTGTCTGACGATGCCCAATGATGGGTGGTGACCTTGACTTCAGAGATACAGCTACTGAAGAAATCAGGTATTCAGAGGTTTTATTCATCTTGAAAATTTTCTTGCAATGCCAGCTGATCTTCATTTTGTTTGCTTCGTTTGATTTTTTGGTCTTTCGTAGAAAATATCCTCTGGGATAGATTAGAATGGTGAATCTCTGGTAAAAATTGATCAGATCCTAAATGTTTTCGAAATATGTAATTGATAAAAATATCTTGATAATATAATGCTTCATATCTAAAGTATTTAGCCATTCAATCTACTTTAGCATCATACATGTTCCACGCATCTCATTGCTCATTCGATACATAATAATCTGAAATACGATAATTCATGAGACGGTCATTGATATAGATTATCCCTTTCACACAGACTTATTACGGCAGAGTTCTGTGAGGAGATATTTCTTCACACTTCGAATCAATAAAAGTTTCGCTTTGATATTTGATTGTTATCAATAAAAATAGAAATATTTACATGATGTCACTATAGTGATTGTTATCACAACGTACTCGTACATGTAGCGCTACTCAAATATATCAGTTCATATATGTACATTATAAGCTAATTAATGAATTATAACTGTGCAATTATCTATTCACGCGTTACGCATGCTTACTCTATTTGCTTTTCAATGAATGTCATTCTTACATCAAATATGCAACTTTCTACTTAAATCTAACATTAGCGGAAGTAAATGAACTTTGAATCGATTGCCATCAGAAGCAACAAAATATTAGTTTGACGATTTTTCTGGGATAATTTTACACATGTAGTATCGAACATAATAAATGCATGAATAAATGATTTAGGCCTACTGCAATCTTAATTTTTGACTTCATTTGATTAAGAAATGTAAAATTTGAAATTTAGTCTGTAGGGCCCTCAGCTTAACTAATCATCTCTCTACGAGCTAAATAGCTAGTACTAAAAAGGATAGTCAAGAATTAAAACAAGAAACAGAATCGCTAAAATTTCTTTAGAACCTTAGGCATTTGTGGTGCATGAAAGTAGTAAGCAAAACTCCACTTCTGGACCGCGCAAGATGGCCGCCATCGCTGCGTCCCCCCCCTCTGGCTCGGCAGAGTGTCGTGGTCGGCCGCCGTGGTGCTTCGTGTCTGAGCCCCCCCCCTCTGGAACGGCAGAGGTTGTGGTCTGTCGTGGTGTGCCGGCCAGGTGGGTCCACGTTCACAACATGTTCGCTGACGTCCCCCCCCCTCTGGAACGACAGAGGTTGTGGTCTGTCGTGGTGTGCCGGCCAGGTGGGTCCACGTTCACAACGTGTTCGCTGACGTCCCCCCCCCTGCAACGACAGAGTGTGAGACTCGGGTGAGTTGGTCCGACCGCCTGGTTGACGTGGGCGACCGTCTAGGTTGACGTGGGCGACCGCCAGGATTAGTCTTGAGCTATAGTGTGTGATGTTTTTGGTGTGTAGCGTCCAAACGAAGCATCGGATGAGAAAACGGAGGCCAGATTCGGAATCTACGTGAAATTTTGGGTTAGGAAGGATGTTTCCAGCGAAGTCGGAGAGAAAAAATTTTCGGCTGACGTCCCCCCCCCCTGGACAGCTTGCTTCGATTTTGGCTTCCAGTGGACGGATTTTGTCGTGCGATAGCTCGTTTGAAAGCTAAGAGTGAGACAAATTCAGTGAAAGAATCGGCTTGTTCGTATCTGCCTTCGTTTAGATGTGAGACGCCATTTAAGATTTTGGGACATTGGTGAAAAACGACAGAGTTAGAATTTGGGACGTTTGGGCTGTAGCTTCAAAACGAACTATCGGATTGGTAAACGGATGCCAGATTTGGAATCAACTTGATGTTATTGTCCAATGAGGATCATCATCCAATGAGAATCAAGCATTTCTTTATAAATAGCGAGCCTTCCACAGCGAGAATCATTCCATCGTTGAATCACACGAGTGACGGACGCACATTTTCTCTCTCCCTAGTTCCTGTTCTATTATCCAACTAAAATGGTAAGTCGCTACTTCCCTCCCTCTCCTCCCTTGAACGTAAACTTAATACAATCTTTTTTCATTTTCAGGCATCTACTCCATCTACTGCACTAGTAGGACAAAATGGCGGTCAAACGTTACAAGGTTCGCTACGGTCAGATCATCTACAACTGAGGCCAGTGGAAGAAACAACCAAGGTACATAATCCTACACCGCTACAGCGTAAATTTAAACAAGCCTTGCGTTATGATGATCATAGCGTAGTACTCCAAACGGAATGCTCCCTTCCACGGATGTCAAGATAATGCACAATCAGTATGGGGACTACATACTGATCCCCGTGAGTCCGTACATTCGCCACCAACTTGATACTATTGAGGAGTACGTGACATTAAATATGGACATTCCTACTCCTCTTGCTCAAGAGTGGAAGGCTAGAGATGACAAGGATACTCCCTATAGAAAGATTTGGGATGGTAATCACATTTGCCTACCGGTATCACATTGGTGTACTTACTATAAGAAGGATGGAGATCATTCAATACCCATCAGATGTGATGAGCTCGGAGAAGGTACTTGGGATATCCTTTTCAAAGTGAATGGGCTATATTATGGTCGACACAAGGATAATAAAATAGCCTCTCTCTCCATGCATATGGAATCCATCCTATATATTCCGAAACCACCCAACGTGGACGACATAATTGATCAAATCCTTAACAGCAGTGGTACGAAGCGCAAGTCGGAGAAGAATGCTACATCAAAACGCAAATCAACGAAGGAGAATTGCTAGTCCTTTCCTAACTCTTCCCTATGACAATTCGCTTATGTGCTTTGAGTGTCGTAGACGTGGTCTTATTAGATACATTTTACTTCTTCGTTGCCATCATATCATTTGTGTATTTTGTCGTGAAAAGCATCGATGTAATTCTTCATTTTGTAATATGTTATAGAACGTTTCCTTAGATGTGTAAATTTCCGTTTTAGGCTTCTATCATCATTTTTATGGATTGTGAGGGTGAACCTGTACAGGAGCTCAGTGCTATTGCTATGAACAATTGGACATATCAGATTGTTAGTGTCTATCATCAACATGCCAACTGCGATCCCAATGTTGATCAATGGGCGAGAAAACACATTCATGGACTTAATCTGAAATATTTGCAAGACTATGGCTTTTCTTGTGAGAGTGCTCTTCTTATTGACTTTAAAAACGATGGTTAGCTGCTTTCAATGTTATACGCATCTTTTGTAATAATCCTGGTAAGGAGAGGAAAGTATTTCCCAATCTAATCATTGATGATATTTTGCTCCCACCTTGGGATAGTAGAGTGAATCAACATTATCATGAAGTCACGAAACGTTTTAAGGATTTGTGTGTTCCTATTTTGTCTGTTCGTTGTAGTAGCTACGTTCATAACCAATGCTTCTTTCCTCCTTACCTCAACACTGCCAAAGTCCTGTATGGTTATCATTGCTCGCTGTATGATAGTTACCAGCTGTATCTATCTATCTCTTTCAAACCATTGATTTATAATGCATGCTTGTTACCATTATTCAATAAATGTTACTATGAGAAGAGTTGTTGTTTTCATGCAATGGATGGGTTAGATAAAGGGCGATCATGTCTTTCTCAAACGACTGCGGAACATTACGTTTTCATAGGCAAAGTTTAAAAGGAGCTGTTCAAGATTATGTGATAAAATTTCATAAAGATGAGACCGACATCGAAGCAGTGGTCGATGATGCTAGCACTCTATTTCTAGAGTTAATGAATACATTCTCTGATAGCATTATCATGGCGCGATTAGTTGCGAAAATTAAGTTTAGTCATTTTGGAAAGGAAGAGGTGGAAAGTCGCTCTTTCCATTTTGCTTCTTATTCAATGGAAGTGGTAGATCACCCGAAGAATTTTTTAAAAGACATATGATAAAAATTGCTGAACGTCTTAACGCATTTAACCATCATGGTAGCAGTCTAGTGATTGAAGCGATTTCAGATATTCACATTCAACTTTCCATAAAGAAAAATTGAAAATGCAGTGGTACTTGATTGTAGCACAACTGGTTTTCGAGCTATGTCTGCTCACTCTCGAAGTATATTCCTTCTGTACATGCGTCTATTATTTAGAAAAGGCTAGCAAATTCATATCTTCAAAAAGACTTGCTATAGACATCAGTAACGGTGAAACTATGTGTTGTGATGTATGTAAGCGAAAGGATGGAAATGAAAAGCGCATCTTCAAGAGATGTAAGCATGCTTTTTGTCAACGCTGTTTCATACGTAATTGCATTCAACTTTGCCAATGTTACCACTGTGATATTGCTCATTTCGAGTGTCACTTATGTCGCAATAGTTAGTACCTATGCAAATGTGGTAAAGATAGGTTTTAGCAAAGACTAACACGGAAAATGGCGAAACGTAAAATGACGAAACGTAAAAGTCAAAAGTTTTCTTCAGCCATTCAAGCTCTCCGACGAATGAAAGCAAATCAGCGATACAATGCTATACGACATGCTAACGATAAATTCATTTGTGAAATTATTTCTCATGTGAGGAAGTTGAGGACGAAGAAATTAGCGCCAAAACAACGAAGTTACTTAAGCGATATGCTACAAAATTGCGTTTTCATCTCCAATCCTAAAGTCGCCCTTCAAAGAAAGAGGAAAACTCTAACACAAAAGGGCGGTTTCCTTTCAGCAATACTTCCAATGATAGCTCCTGCCGTGGGCAACCTATTGGGAAATATCTTTGGCTCTAAGCGTTAATTATGCAAATGTTGAGTCTCAAAGTAATAAAATGGATTTCAGACTTCAATGTGATAAAGTTCTGACTGTATCAGGTCCATCTCATGCAGGTAAAACTGTTTTCACACTGAATTTATTGGATAAAAGAAGGGAGTTGTTTAAGGAACCTATCAATCGAGTGATTTTGTGTTATGGTATTTATCAACCGTCGCTGTTTCAGGAATTGCAAAGTCGCAACTTTATTCGACATGAAGGAATTATTCCAGTGGATAAACTTCAGTCTAATGATGTTGTTGTATTGGATGATTTATTAAAAGAAAGTAAGAATTCAAAAGATGTTACAGATATGTTTACTCGCGCAGCACACCAGAAAAGGTGCTTTATCATCTATATTACACAAAATTTGTTTCCTGATGGAAAAGAAGCTCGTACACGAAACCTGAATACACACTATTATGCTATTTTCAAGAATCCGCGAGATAAAGTCAATTTGAAATTTTAGCGCGACAAGTTGCACCCAGAGGATCAAAAGCCTTAATTGAAATTTTTCAAGCAGCTACTGAAAAACCATACGGTTACTTATTCATTGACTTTACGCAAGAGTGTCCGGAAGAATTTAGATTTCGAAGTGATATTTTGAAAACTCCCATGTTTATCTACAAACTATGAGTTCTTATTCTCGCATGATTGTTATTCCTCAGGATGAATATGTACAATTGACTGCCATGCAGCAAGTAAAGCAACCTCTTGCAAATCAAATGTATAGGAAAGAAATAGATTATCAGCAAAATGTTCACATCAAAGATCCACATCGTGCTGTATTATTACAATCGGAAACTGTTGAGCAATGGAAAAACTTGAAGAATAAGATGCGTGACTCTGTATCGACTGCTAC
>CAJQUW010007847.1:17500-36689 GCA_907163375.1 Prostheceraeus crozeri
CCCCCCCCCCCCCCCCCCCCCCCCCCCCCCCCCCCCCCCCCCCCCCCCCCCCCCCCCCCCCCCCCCCCCCCCCCCCCCCCCCCCCCCCCCCCCCCCCCCCCCCCCCCCCCCCCCCCCCCCCCCCCCCCCCCCCCCCCCCCCCCCCCCCCCCCCCCCCCCCCCCCCCCCCCCCCCCCCCCCCCCCCCCCCCCCCCCCCCCCCAACACACCCCCCACCCACAACAAACCACACACACCAAACAAAACACAACACCCCAACAACACCCCCACACACACCTACACCTAACTAGGCAATGTGAACCGATCGCAAAACCGCTAAAAGCTAAATGCTGCAGTTGTTTGTAAATGTAGAAAGGCAAGAAAACAAAAAGATGAGAAGGAGGAAACAGAGTCAGTCGTCATCGACTGAACGTTTGAAGTTCAATACTATTATGATGTAAAACATCCGGCAGGATTTGCATCTATCAAGAAATTATCAAAAGCGAGTGGTCTTCCACAATCACAAGTGAAACGATGGGTAAAGGGTCAGGCTACCTATACACTCCACAAACAAGCGAAAAAGAAGTACCGCACCCGCCATTATATTGTTCATGACATCGATGAACAGTGGCACGCAGATTTGTGCGATGTCGCCTCCATTTCAAAACATAACTCGGGCAATAATTTTATTTTAACCGTCATTGATATTTTCTCGCGTTATGCGTGGGCTCAACCTTTAAAAACTAAAGAAGGGAAAGGAGTAGCAAAAGCATTCCAAACAATTTTTCGAGAAGGTCGCATTCCAAAAAGAATTCAGAGTGATCAAGGAAAAGAGTTTGAAAATCAGCATGTGACAAGATTATTTGAGAGGCATGACATTGAGTTGTTTAGTGTAAAGAGCGCTTATAAAGCTGCACTCGTTGAACGTTTTAATCGCACATTAAAAAATCGCTTGTGGCGACATTTTACTGCCAACTTGACACACAATTGGACAAAGGTTCTACAAGATACACTCCATGCCTACAATCACTCTATCCATCGTTCTATTGGACTCAGACCAGTAGATGTAAATGCTGACAATGTAGATAAAGTGCGCGAATCATTCCAACGTAAACGCACTCATGTGAAAATTGATGTGAAAATTGGCGATAAAGTTCGTATCTCAAAAGTGAAAAGTGTTTTTGCTAAAGGGTACCTCCCGAATTGGACAGAGGAGGTATTTACAGTATCAAGGATTAATCAAAAAGACTCTCCGACCACCTACAAGTTGAAAGATTACGATAATGAAGAAATTGAGGTAGCTTTTACCGCGATGAGATTGAGGTAGTCACTGAAAGTGAAACATATTTGGTAGAGAAAATCATTCGATGTAAAAAACGGCAAGGTGAAGAATGGTGTCTTGTTAAATGGACTGGTTATCCTTCAAGTATGAACTCTTGGATGCGTCGTGCCGACATCTTTCATCTAAGTGATCGACAGTGATTCATGCAAAGTTGTAACTAACAATGTTTAGGGTTTGAGCTATGAATCCAACTGCCTCATTTTATACACGACCCTCCTATGTAAGTGGTGGAGGACAAATTTACATCGGCGCTCGCCGCCAACGTGGAGGTAGCATACTTGGTGCACTGAAATCTGTTGTAGCACCTCTCATATCCAATGTCGGTAGATCTTTAAAACGAAATGTTTTAAGTAATGCCGTTGGCTTTGCTGGTGATGTTGCTAGTGATCTTTCCAGCGGTAGAAGTTTTAAGAGCAGTTTGTTGAATCGTGGGAAGGAACGCGGTTTAAAAACATTGAAGCAGACCATTGCTGGTGTTACTCAAGAAAGAAATCACCTAAACGAATGAGAAAAGGAAGGAGGAAACATCGCGGAGCTGGTAAGGTGCGATCTTCAGTCAAAAGGCATTCACGCAAACGTCGCAGAGGCTCTAATCATTCATCAGGCGCTAAACGACGACGCTGCTATAACTTCTAATCATGGAGTGTAAAACTTCCGGTTTTTGTTTGTTCGATCAACAAGCCATACAGACAGATATTCTTAGTTCAAGTATTGTAGATTATCATCCTCGAACAGCTGAGAATGCTGGCCCCATTGAATTTGTTATTCCTGGTGGTAGTGATGACTACATAGATTTGAGTTATGCGATGCTTGATTTGAGGTTTAGAATTCAGCAAGCAGATGGAACTGCTATTGACGATGCACATAAAGTTGGACTGAACAATTTACCATTGACTACATTACGTCGCGATGTTTCTCTAACGATTGGAGAGCAGCAGGTGGAAGGTGGTCAAAGCGATTATCCCTATAAATCATATTTCAATCATGTATCACAGTTTCATCCAGCAGCACAAAAAAGTCATATGGAAGCCATGGGATGGTACAGAGATGAAGCAGGAAAATTTGATGTTGAAACAAACAGTGGCTTTGTAAAGCGATCTGCTATGATTAAAGATAGTAGAGTATGTCAGCTATATGGTCCGCTGAATTTAGACTTCTTTAGACAGTCAAAGTTTTTACTCTGTAATACCAGCATGCGACTCAAGCTGACATTGAATAAGCCTGAATTTGCGCTGAATGCATTTGCTAAAGTTGACAATTTTAGAATTCATGTGGAAGATATTGCACTTTACATTCGTCGAGTAGTACCGAATCCAAGTGTCATTAGAGGGCATGCTGAAGGTCTTAACCGCCAAAATGCCATTTACCCCGTTCAGCATACAAAGCTTCTCACCTTTACAATTCCGAAAGATCAAAAGAGTTTCATGAAAGATGGCCTCTTTCCATCGGAAGCACCGAAGCTCCTCATGGTGGCAATGGTTGAAAATGATGCATTTAATGGTAATATAAAGAAGAATCCTTTCAATTTTAAACACAATCAGTTAAGTGAAATTGCTTTACGTGTTAATGGTGTGAGTCATCCTGGTCCACCCTACAAACCAGATTTTGCTTCGGATCAATTTATGCGCAGTTATGTTGATTTTATGGATGTCTTTGGCTTTTACAATACGGATGATACCAACGGACTGACTATGAAAGAGTTTAAGAGTGGATATACTATTTATGCATTTGATTTGACTGCTGACAGCGATATTAGTGCACCCTATCGTCAAGCGAACGTGCCTCATAATATTCGTTTGGATTTGACGTTCAAAAGAACACTACCTGAGACGATCAATGTATTAATTTATGCAGTCTTCGATTCAAATATTGAAATTACAAAGTATCGTGACGTGATTCTTCAGTATAATCGTTAATGAGTTGGTTGACTGCTGACGATATTAAGACTAAAGTGCAGCGTAATGCAGACGAAGCGACGTTGAAAGCTTTCGATAATGTCTATTCACTCGATACCTTACCACCTGCAGTAAATCACTATCCCATCTTTATTGTGCTAAACACTCATTCACAGAATTTAGGCGGTGAGCATTGGAAAGCGATCTTTATTGGAGAAGACCGACGTGGTGAACTATTTGACTCTCTTGCTCAACCTCCAAATATACCAACACAGCAGTGGTTGAGAAAACATACGCGTCAATATCAGCGAAATGAACGCATACTACAACATCCACTTTCATCAACGTGTGGTGCTTTTGTACTGTACTTCATCTTAAAACGTTTACATGTATCTCGATTTGCATCTGTTATTCAAAACTTTTCATGTAATCCATCCTCTAATGAAAAAATGATTTGTAAGTTCTATCATGATTTGAAATAAAAACATCATGTTGGAAAAATTGTTTTTTATTTTACAATCCGCTGGGTACGTACATACTCAATGAGATAGTCTAGGATCATATTTGCTTGTTCATGAGATTTTAGTCCAGTAATGATCACTTTACTATTATGAAAGATTGCCACATGCACAGGCAACCAACAACTAATGAGAGCTGCAGGAAAAAGTTCGGGTTCATAACACAAACTGTAACTGCTGGTACGAATCTTCAAAAATGATAGACTGTCACTCAATTGAGTAGAGATCACCATATTGTCCACAGTCAGATTCGACATCACACACCTCTCCCTCTTCCATATCCGACGTAGTAGTCTTTGTAGCTCTAAGCGCATTGACTGCGCCGATGAATGAGAAAGGGCGCCGAGAATCTGTACAGTCCCATTTGGGAAGAGTTGAAGATTCCGTGAATTGTTCATCTTCACCACTAACATTTGAGGACGGCCCGGGTAATACTTGCTGTTTGGAAGCTGTTGGCGTAATGTTGTGAGATCGATTTTGGTGTAGAGTCTGAAGCGACGGAGAATGTTGACGATGGTGTAGCGATGGCGCTTCATGATGAAAGAATGAGTAAATTGAGCGATGTACCTTCCTTTTATACTTTTCCCAACTACCTTGATGAAATGTGAAGTTAGTATGAAGTTGGGAATGATAGAGTTGAATTCGCCGATTGTTGACGCGCAGCCAGATGCGATTTCCAATACGTGAATGTCTTTTCATATAGAAGTATTTCAAGTCCTTCATGATATGATGTAGAGATTGAAAATGACGATAAGATAAAACAAACTCTCTTCTCACATTTCCAGTTGAATCTTTGAAATAGACGTTTCGATCATGATCCGTTTCAATACGTTGTAGGGAATCTAATTTCCAACTCATGGTGCGTGGTAATCATATCTGATTAAGATTTGCATAGTAGGGCGATGAACTCACGACGAATAAATGTCATGATGGAGCGATGTATGTATCTTCTATACTTCTCCCAATTGTATTTGCGAAATGAGAAACAGTTTGCGGAATGAGAATGGTAGATTTGAATTTCATTTCTGTAATGTTGAAGCCAAACTTGATCACCCAAGGAGATGAATCTTAATGTTTCAAAATATTCCAAATCCCTCATGATATCATTGAGGTTGACAAATTGTCGCCATGTTAATGTAATTCCTCTTGATGTATGACCATGAGAATTTTTGAAATGTACGTTTCCATCACGATCAACTCTGATATATTGTAGAGAGTCCAAAATCCAAGTCTTCATGATGTTATGCAAAGTTGCAGATTAGCAATATAAAAATGTCGTTTTATCATATTTTGCTTAGCAATGCGGCTACAAAGAGATTTACTAGCAATCGAGCCGCACTCTTTTCTACTCCCATTGATCATGCACAACAGCTAAATGGGAATTGGGAAGTGGGTGTCACTCAACTTGTTTATAGCAACTGTGTCTATACTTTTGATCATGAGGTGATGACTATTAATATGAGGCGTACAGCTGCTTATCAATGTGAAAAGGGGTGCCGAGTATACATTCCACAGTGGCCAAAGAAAGATCTCTTATCATGTAAAAAGTTTATATATGATTTCTTGAATAAAGCGTGTAAACATATTGTCCAATTTACTCCGCACAATGATGATTATAATTATGTACATCATGTAGTTGAGAAAGATTGGATTGTTGGTTTAAGTCCAAGTTTAAGAAATGATTTAGGCTACCTCGCTAGCGCCTTAACAAGCTATGATAATTTTAACGTTAATTACCACATAAGTGGTCATAAACAGTTAATATATCGAGAGGAAGCTTATTATGTAGATCTTATTCCAAGAAATGAGAAGACGTTGGTGAAGAAGATTGTGATTAAGCCAAGAAAGACAAACATGACTCCTGAAACATTATTGAAGAAATTTAATTATCTCCTTCGAGTTGATGACAAACAAGTGGCAACATTGACTTATATTAAATCATCTAATCATATTGCAATAAGCAAATTAAATGATGATGATCTAGTATTAGTTTGTTCAAAAGATTTTCATCAGTTCTTACGACATCGTTCTGCAGCTGTTCATGGAAAATCTGATATGCAACATTTACCATGTGAAAGGTCAAATCAATTTGATACAGAATGGGCCGTATCTTTATACAGAAAGTGTGTAGAGCCTTTTGGTGGTTTCTTACATGAAACAAGAGTGTTGATGCCTCGCATTATTACTTCGGTTAAATTGGTTGTAGATTATTTAAATGAAGTGATTAATGAGCAACATATTTCATTTTCTGAAAAAGAAGGTACTTTGTCTCTCACTATAAATGGAAAAGGTATTGAACTAATTATGGATAAAACTCTAATGGACATTTTGGGTTTTGATCAAAATATCTTTAAAAGTGGTACTGTAACCAAAGCTAGCGCAGACATGTCGCTATCGCGTCCGTATTAACTATTTTCAGATATATTCCAATATTGGTGAAGATGTACGTGTGGGAGATGTTGAAGCTCCATTGCTAGCAATGATACCATACCAGCCAAAAAGCTGCAGTATTTTATCTGAGCATACTTTCAAGAAAGTGCATTATACAAAGCTGAAATCAAACTACATCCCACAAATTGATATTGCCATTTATGATGATGCTGGTGCGTTGATTCCTTTTCATAAAGATGCTGTGACAAGTATTACACTCCATTTCCGAATGAAGAGTTAATGCAAAAGTATGCTAATATATTTTTTCCAATGTGAATAATATGGAAAGTGAAAATAAGGACTCGTTTCTAATCTACTTGCCCAGTAATGCTTCTATGAATAAATTTCCCAAAAATAAACCATCAGACTATCGAGTAGAATTAAATCGGCCACTGCATTTAGAAGGTGAATGGGAAGTTGGCGTTTCTAGTATTTGCTATGATAGCAATATTCAGAATGTGAATGATTTGGAAGAAATGATATTGACTCCTCGCACCCATGATGGAATAACGATGAATAATGCATTTCAGTTCCCATACAATTTAACATCAAATGGAAAGTGGAACTATGAATGGATTCAGATAAAATCAGATTCTTATGAGCCATTTGGGAATGAGAAAATTATTAAGGCATTCAACAGTGGTAATACTTCCATCATGAAGAATAAAAATCAGAAAGCTTATGAGTTTACTATCTATCATTGGAGTGGGAGACAGTTCCTCCGCTTTCATTCTTTTACTAAAGGTCTTACGCTGAGGTTGGATAGTGAATTCTATCCACATCTTGGTTTTGGTCATGGACTACATCTAACGTCAATTGCTACTGCAAATGTTAAAAAAGTTTATTCAACTCGAATCAACAAATTTCATTATAGATTTAAAATATTTGATGAAGATGTTGTAGAATGCGAAGAACGCATCATTTTGAAAAAGCGTGGTGTTCAACCTTTATCACTTATTGAGTTAGTAAAACGATGGAATGAGACTGTGGGTAAGAAGTATGGAGAGAAAATTATGGCGGACAAAAATAAGTTGGTTATTCAGAAATATAATGACAAACTTACAGTTTATTTCTCTCCAACCTTGCGTCATTTTGTAAGACATTATACGCCTATTATTGGAAGCGGTGTGGTGTATGGTTCTCATGAATATCACACTAAAGCTGATTCAGTTAATGATGAATGGTGGGTGGACATCTATGGTGATCGCATCAAGAAAATTTACCAGTCTTATGAAGAATCTAAAGTTGCTATCAATATAATGCCGCGTCTATATCATACAGTTGAAAGCTTCATTCATGTAGTAAATCCTTATATACAACAGAAGTTGAAGCATGTGATGAAAAGTAAATATGATGCAAAGACACACCACATTTCGTTTTCAATTGAAAATCAACGCGTTGTTCTGAAACTGGGTGATGACATTCAATGTCAATTGAGTAAAAATTTGAAAAAACTCTTTGGTTTTTCAATGCTACAAACTGTGTTTGCTGCTGCGCATACGATTGGTATAGAAACACCAATGACACTTGATAAACATGAACAACACCTTTACATTCAAAGTGATTTGATTTTACCTATTTCTGTTGGCGAGAAAAAAGAATACATTTTACGTGATTTCATTCATGATAAAGACGCTTCATATGGAATAGTCGAGAAGATGTTTGAATCTATTTTCTATCATCCCGTCGTCAAACAAACTATACCCTCTATTGCTATCAAAATTACCAATGGTTTACAAGAGTGTATCCATGTGAAAGATACTAAATCCCTCGTAACTTTAGTGTTTCGGAAAACAAAGTGAAGTCATTGTGATATGTTTATTGAAATAAAAATATGTATATGAAAAAGTCTTTTCACAGATATAGGGGGAATGGGCTGACTGTAGGCATATATTCACAAGGAAGAAACGATCTCATGCGATACATAAAACAACCATGTATATCTACAAAAAGCAACATCAAAATACTGAGTTAAAGTTGATTATGTCAATACATCTCCTGAATGTGGTAGCGTGAGTTTTATTCTTTTGGGTGGAGGTATGTTTGTGTCAGGATGTCCATGTGGAAGAGATGTGTTATGTCCTATCCAACACCTCTTATCCTCCCATGCTGAAAGTGCTCGTTTCTTGAACGTGTACGTTTTCACAGTATGAACTTGAGATTTTAAGATTGTCATATTGACAAACGTTATAGTTTTATTTTTATAGGCCTTCTTATAGGACCGATGTTTCATTTTATGAACAATGGATTTTGATATACCTTTAGCACGCTTAATACTATCTGCACATTCTTTTAGTTTCATGGAATACATTTTAGGACGGAGGAGAATCATTTCATCTATTTCCTTTCCTGCTGTTTCATCCTTAAAACAACCAAGTTTGGCTTTATTCTGTATGGAATAGAGTGGATGAGTGGGATTGTAGTTAGATGTATCGAAATATTTTTCTAATGACTTACCTACTTCATTAAAATTTAAATCTTTTTGAGTGGTAATTCCTAAAAAGAAACTATCTGTATCACCACCCAGCAAGCGAACCTCTTTTACGAGAGGGCATGGTTTTAATATTTTGTAGAAGAGTTGATACATTTCAAGCTTGGAATAATCTAAAACGGCTTGCCCAATATAGATGGGTTTGCACAACTCAACTTCTGATTTAATCATTTTAACACCTACAAGATCCTCATCGATGATGTCTCTATCAATGAAAAGAGGTGATGAGGTCAATTTGTGATATTTTTGTTCATCAACGACTAGTTTGTAATTCATACGTTTTCTAACATCCTCCATGGTCTTTCCGAATAGACTATTATTCTTATATTTATAAAAATCCTTTTCAAAATTATTTTGGGCGAGTGCACGTTTTTTACTGTTACTATCTATGTAGGGTTTGAGGAAGGCTTTCTGTCTAAATTTGATAATGCGGTGAACTGACTTTAGAAGCATGCCCATTTCTAAATAGAATTTTAATATGCAGAAGTGTACGAGATAATTTTTCTTATCATATTGGGTGAGTAAAAGTTTGCGGCATGGTTTGTACCTTGGCTGTCCACACTCTGTTAAGTTATTATGAAATTGTGACATGAATGGTGAAAACATATCTTCAGTCACTTCGCCAGATTCAGGTGCGAGTGGGAAATCAGCAGTTTTATTTTTAATACTATTTGGATAAATCAAATCCACTTCAAAATAATATCCCCAATCACCTTCATCTGGAATATTCAGTATGTTTGAAGGGTTGGAGTAATACTCAAGCTCATTTGATTTAACCAACTAAACTCGGAATGAGGTAGTGGTTTAGACAGTGAACTGCCATATAAATTATTTTGGTCATAGTACTTTAGGTGGATATGATCATCACCTACTGTTTCAGATTTTATATGATGTTTATTTACAAATGTGAGACCACCGCGTATTCCGCGCTCAAATATATTATACATCTCCGGGTCTTGTAAGAGATGAATGGTCTCACCAGTCATTTTAAAGGCTGATTTAAAGGACATGGCTGGTAGACTGACAAAGTGGATAGGATCTAATTTGTCTTCTTCTAATGCCACTCGTCGAAACTCCTGAAAGACATCAGCCAGCAAAATGACATCTAATTCTAAGTAAGCGATCATATAATCGCCAAACGTTTTACAATTAAATTTTAACCATGCCTCTTGAGCATGTTCATAGTCCTCTACTGGACAATCTTCACCCGTCAAATCGTTTTTGAATTTGTCAATGGAAGGAAGGGTTGTTTCATTTAGTTTAGACATTGAGCTAAAATACGCATAAGGAAAGACTCCTTTGCGAGTGATTATTTCATCCGTTAAGTTTGGATAGTGTTTCTTCAAAGTTTGACTATGGGGAAGAAACTTGAGATTACGAACGAGAGAAGCTAGTGACGCTGACATGAATTGAAATGAATCTAAAAATTTTATTTCGAAGAAGACTGTCTTATTTTCTTTAGTTTTATCTACTGGTACTTTTGCTGTCATTGCCATGAATTTTTCTCTCGTTTGTGCTATTACATTAAACTGCCACGATTTCATCTGGCTCAACCCTCCTTTTATGAGCATATGACTGTCATAGCCCTTAAAGTTATGAAAAATGACGGGTAGTACACGACGTCTCAACCTAAGTGAAAAGTTACATTTGGAGCAGAGTGCGTTTCTAAATTTACCAGTGATGTGATCATGATCACGCACTTTCTTAATTTTATCGTCATCAAACGTTTTATGACATTTAGGACAGGATGTGCAACTTTCAAATTTTTGTTTGTCTTCATCTGACATATGTAGTGACTTACGCTGCAATTGGGAATCATATGATTGTTGAAATTTTGCAGCTTTATCGAGAAATTCTAGAAATTTTGAAATGCAATCTTCACCTTGCCAAGTATGCATTTTGTTTTGTCTATTCCTAAAGTGGTCATGCCATACTTCATAGCAGGATATGGCTGCTGGCTTGTGGATGATATCATCAATGTAGCATTCTATGTCTGCGTAAATGACACGCAGGGGACTTAATTCGTCACCATTATCCCTATGTGAAAATATTTTATCTTTGGGCATGCGTTCCATTTGTAATTTACCTCGCTTGCACCATTCATAGTGAGTTTCAAATTTATCTTTACTCCAAAATGAGCGGATGCAGCGGTCGCATACAAAATGTTCACCTCTTTTAGAGTGCCCCAAGTGAGTGGTACAAGCGAGAGATTTTGGGAATACCACAGTAGTGCCATTCCTCGCTATCATCTTGTTTTACTAATAAGAGGTTGACTACACGTTCATAACAAGTTGAACGTGAATTATAGCGGGCACCCTTCAACCCCTTCTCCCACACGTGAACGACAATTTTAATCTTATTATGTTTTTCGAACGTTTCTACATCTTTGATTTTCATGTTGTTACTATCACAACCTTCAAAGTCTAGTTCATCCTCCCACTGTCTATAGCTATAGGTGCGATCTCGATGCGCGTTGATATCATTATAGTGAAGGATGGATAGGACTGCATATTTGAAACACTGTGATTTACAATCAACATTGATGACAGCTTTCTTATTATACAACGTTTTTGGAAGTTTAAATGTGCCTCGAGCTGCATGACTTTCTAATAGGGAAATTTTGAATATGGCTGAGTCCACACCATCAAAAATGAGAGCGCTGTCGCGTTGATTGAATTTATCTACATTTGATTTTAAACATTGAATGTGAAAATTTAGCCAAGACTCGCAGTCTACAACTTCGGTTGCGGAAGAGGAAGGAACATGAAACTGTATTCTCTCCGTCACTTGACCCGTTTGAAAATCTATTTTAATATATTTTAGTTTAAGGTAGATGAGCGCCTTCATTCTAAAATTGTCTAAATTATTGAAGAGCGCTTCGATAATGTTAGAATTTTGAAGGAGCCACTCAGGAAAATCTACAATTTGAGTATTGGACTCCATGCAGTAGTCGCGTACTAAATTATTATGTGAAACATTAATGAGGGAGATGGTAGAGGTACCGTTGGTGTAGTGATCATTTGCATGCGTGTGTTGAAGTCTGTGCGAAGATCGCTGAAAGTGACTATCAAAAGAAAGAGGGCACAAATCGCAAGGAAAGGAGATGTCATCGTCAGAATCAACTTCACCTGACGCCGCTTTGCGTTGACACACACGTTGTTTGATGTGTCGAAGGAGACTGTGCTTCCTTGTAAACATATGTCCGCAGTCGGCACATTCCCACTCGTTGCCTTGCCGCGAGAGTCCTGAGCTGGAACTCACATCACCTGAAAGAGAAATCATTCTTTCATCTCTGTTCAAGCCTCAGTGTAGTGTTACAACCTACCTTGACTCAATAACTCTAAACTTTCCTCGAGAAGAGAGGGCGTTGGTGATGAAGTTGATGCCTGAAATTGAGGAAGATGCTATTAGTCACACGTTTGAGGGAGATGAGAGGAAATTTTCAACTTACCATTTCAACGAAATCAAGTTTAAGGTTGATACTTCTACAAGATAGAGACTTCACTCAAATAATAGTCAAAGAGAGAGATCGTGCGTTCGTCACTTGTATGATTCACAGATTAAATGAAATGACCTGAATGTCACTTTGCTTATATACTTTCATCCTCTTCATTCATTGGATGTTCATTCTGATTGGCTGCTTGTGTATACTTAAGAATAGGAAAAATGTTAAAGTTATCATTATTCAAAGTCAGCATTTCAAAGACAACATGACAAGTCCTCCAACAACACCAAATACCGCATTGGAGTTCTCCTCTCCATATACATCAGCAAAGGTGCTCGTTACACCAAATGCACCAAGAAAGGCGAAGGTGGAGAAGACATACAATCTCGACAATATACGAAAGTTATCATTATCGGAGGAGGATGAAGAGGAGTTGCCCGACCTAACAGGCATACGGTGGAAATATTTACAATATGATGCCGAAGGGGTGATGGAGATGACCAGCAAGTCGCACTTGCATCAAATATGGGAGTGGTAAACCCCTAACTCCCAACCGCGAACCGTGGCGGAGTGGGCGTACATTGAGAAAGTGAGGGACGCTGCAGAAGAACGTTTAAAGCAGCTCAACTGTTTTTGTGATCTATGTGAAGCCAGACTCTGGGACGATATTGACGATGAAGACCTTTTGAAATACATGCCATAATAAATGTTTATTTCGTATTATCTTTGCTTTCATACTGACTTACTTGAATGGGGTTTTAGTGAATAATTTAACCATGTATACTTTTTCATTTGGAAATAGTAGCACGCTTAGTTTAACTTGTAAATCTTATAACATTTCATATGGGTGATAATGGTAGATGAAATAGTGTCAAATAAATTAAGATAGCTTACACTTCTGATACAGGGATAGCAATCGACTGCGATCCATGTGTAAAGAGCTTGTTAGACTACGGATGGGCTTAAGTGGATGATTTAACCATGTATACTTTTTCATTTGGAAATAGTAGCACGCTTAGTCTAACTTGTAAATCTAAAAACATTTCATATGGACGATGATGGTAGATAAAATAGTGTCAAATAAATTAAGATAGCTTACACTTCTGATACAGGGATAGCAATCGACTGCGATCCATGTGTAAAGAGCTTGTTAGACTACGGATGGGCTTAAGTGGATGATTTAACCATGTATACTTTTTCATTTGGAAATAGTAGCACGCTTAGTCTAACTTGTAAATCTTAAAACATTTCATATGGACGATGATGGTAGATAAAATAGTGTCAAATAAATTAAGATAGCTTACACTTCTGATACAGGGATAGCAATCGACTGCGATCCATGTGTAAAGAGCTTGTTAGACTACGGAAGAGAGAAGTGTGTTATGTTGCGTGTGGCGCGTGAGTGTCCTCCCATTTCATTCCATTCATCAATTCGTCTCATTGATAGAGACAGGTAGAACTCATGGTTCTCATAACGTATGCAATGGAAAGTTTTAGGCAACCTTCGACAGTTGGCTAAATGTCGCCCTGGCGCGAATGCATACTACGTTGAGACAGAGGCAATCACTTGCAAACATGACGCAGAGAGGTTTAACAAGATTGACCATTGCCGAATGTCCCTTGCGGTATACATAGCTACGGGTTTCACCGCCGCCCTTTACAGGAACGCCCGTCGAAAGGAAGTATTACACCGAACTTCATTTGCAACGTTCAAGTTGATTGATAGCAGATTCAACTAAATGATAGTATTCGCCAGTCCGAAGACTGCCCAGGGCAAACCGCGAGGAGGTTCTATCATGTCTTGCCCCATGGTGGCCCTTAAGAGAGCCGATGGTTCGTTCTCGGGGACGTGAATTTGACTATTGACTGGAATAGTCAATGGGTATGACGCTTAGGTTGTCGTATACCCTATACCGCCTAAGCCGTGGTGGTGCATCTGGCACCTTTCGGATGCGAGTGGTATTCGGAGTCCACACCTCATCCGTCCAAATGATCCTCTTGATCTTCCCCTTCTTCTCATCCTCAACCCACTCGTCGAGGATGACGAACTCGGGAATGCCGTTGTCTTCATCAGTGAAGACGGGAATATTGTCGGCAGATGTCGCTTCCATCGTGACTTCAAATTGAATGAGAAGCGCTACAATCTTCTGGCTTATATAGGGTTTTCAACAATGAATTGCTCAACAGCGAATCAGAATGCTTCAGGGATAGCAATCGACTGCATAATGTTCAAGTTGACTGATAGCAGAGTCAACTTAATGATAGTATTCGCCAGTCCGAAGACTGCCCAGGGCAAACCGCGAGGAGGTTCTATCATGTCTTGCCCCATGGTGGCCCTTAAGAGAGCCGATGGTTCGTTCTCGGGAGTAGCGTCATCTTACACCCTACCAATTCTGCTGAGAGAGTCAAAGACTCTCTCTTTGGTAGCACTGTCGACTTCCACACTAACTGGCACATGACTAAAAATTGGAATGTAGCGCCATTCCGTTGGATTGACAGCAGTTGCTGTCATCGGATTGCCAATCCGAGCAAGATTATTAAAAACTCTGTCTTGCTCCTCTAGCCTGACGAACTGCTCAAATAAATTTCGCGGCCTTAACTGCGGTCCGCGAGGAGAGCTGACTTGACTGTTCGGCGTCTGCATGATTGAAATGAAATGAAATGAGAGGCAGTGGTTTATATACCCCTCTAACGCGACGCAACGTTCAAGTTGACTGATAGCAGATTCAACTTAATGATAGTATTCGCCAGTCCGAAGACTGCCCAGGGCAAACCGCGTGGAGGTTCTATCATGTCTTGCCCCTAGGTGGCCCTTAAGAGAGCCGATGGTTCGTTCTCGGGAGTGACGTGATGGGGTGGTGAAGTCGGGCAAAGATCTGCAATGAAAATGATATTGGGGGGTATTGAATAGGATATACTATCTTATTTACTTTTCACTTACCAAGTTAGTCATCCTTTGGCAGTCTCGCGCGTTTCCGAATCGAAAATTTGTGGAGATGCCGCGCATTCTAAGCTGGCATGGAGGCCACTTTTTCGTGGGGATGACCATTGTACATAGGATGGATTCGTCCAATTTGGTTTACGAGTACTTCGCCGGCCAAATGATGATCCCGAATAGGATGTGAAATTCAAACAAACGTATCCGCATTCACACGTTCCCACTCATCCCTCATGCGCTCCAACTTCTCACCGCCTTCATCACCCCGCCGAGCCACAGTCCTCTCCAACTCAACATTCCTCGCTCTCAAACACTCATCTCCTTCATCATCTCCTCAAACTTCGCCTCTGCATCTCTCATTCTTCTCTCCGCTGCTCTCGCCCTCTTCACACACTCATCATTCTTCTCTTCCCAACTCGTCGCGGCTTATTCTTCAAATCAGTCACACATCGCTCATTCTTATGTTTTCAGTCCGCCACCCCGCTCCTTCGACTTCTCAGTTCCATTCTTTTTTAAAAAACTCATCCAATCTCTTCACAACTTCCCCATCCTTCACTTTCTTCAAACTCTTCATACTTATTCACCAACAAAATCATGCGCATGCTGCTGCGACAAACCATGCCTCTTCTCGTCATCCTTCAACTCCACCTCGCCGATATCTGCACCACGAATCCCACTCACTCTTCACTTTTGGGGAAGATGAGCTCTTCGGGGGGGTCGGTGTTGTTTGATGACGATGTTTGACACTCCGATGACCTGAAGAGCTCAACTTCCTCACACTCGCTTTCCTCACACGCTCCCTATCTAAATCCCTACATCATCTCATCATCACTCTCAATGCACTCTCTTTCGCCCAATCTCACCCTCCAACCGACGCAACCGCTCTCGCCAAACTCATCCATTTCTCACATCTCAACAACATTCTCAACAACATGTCTCAACACCTTACCCTCTCGCTCCCGATCGCAATAACATTCGCTCCCCTCTCCTTTCCACAATCAACTGCGGCTAAAATCTCAAATCAGTCACATATAACCACCACTACAGTCAGCCTGCAACTCTGTTTTAAAAAACGCGCCTCATCCTCATCACCCTTCAGCACTCTACACTTCCACGCACGCAATCCCTTATTCATAGACATAATCATGTGGGCCGCGGTTGCCCGCCTTCTTTAACATGAGCTTTTGGCGTCCGCACTGCGAGTTAACTCGCACACATTGAGCCACATTTTTGTTATTGATAATTTGCGGTTCCTGTCATTGAGCCATGCGTTGATTTAGTCGTTAGTCTGTAAGATAATGATAATTTGTATAAGTTTGGAAATCATGTAGTACAGTCTATATTCCTTAAATGAGTGTCGTAGTGAGTGGCACTCGGATCCCGTCGACAGCACCGAAGGCCTTGTACCGATTCACTAGGGAAGTCGGAGATTCTTTTCCCCGTATACCCGCTCTTTACAGCTGAAGACATCATTGTCACTGCCCCGAAGTGTGGTGGTACAGGAACGCCGAGTCAAA
Organism: Prostheceraeus crozeri; assembly: GCA_907163375.1. Taxonomy (NCBI): domain Eukaryota; kingdom Metazoa; phylum Platyhelminthes; order Polycladida; family Euryleptidae; genus Prostheceraeus; species Prostheceraeus crozeri. The sequence continues at coordinate 34,055 of CAJQUW010007847.1, forward strand.
GGTAGTGATGCGATCAGTAGCTGGGATCTAACCCTCCAAAAGCTGCCTTAGGACTTAGTTTGAAATTTCAAATCTCGATAGCAGATTTGATAACTCAGGACCTACTTGAAAACCTTAGTCTATATGTTTTTAAAAACTTTGGAAAAAACAAAGTTGTGGTAAAAAATTAAGAATTTTTAAAAAATTCCGCATTTTAGCTACTCATACTACTTTTAAAAAATTTTATCAGTAGTAAAGCACACTATCAAACTCTATCATACAGTCACTTTGAAGTAGCAAGGATAGCTCCTGCCGACTACTTCAAAAGATAGAGTCCTTTTGCACCCGCATATCGGGCAGTGCTCAGAGCGACGACCGTCGCTTACCTCGTCTTTCGATGAATTTATCAGACTTACGTTGTCGGGGGTTTATATATGCTCGGAAGAAAACTTAAAATGGCTCTATCTCCGAAAGTATTCATCGTAGCGACATGCGGTTTGTTGCAAACGATTTGTCTCATCATTCTGTACAATATGACACCTGAACCATTCTCATATGACCACGGAAAGTTGGTCCGCCAGCACATGTCCATGTAACATGCCACAAGTGAAAAAATTCCTAAGTGTGAGAGCTCCAGTGTGGTGAAAATTTTGAAAAATTTAAAACTTCCGAATTTCAACCTGGGACCTTAACCAAAACATTTTTCATCAAATTTCACTGACCTCCCCCACCCTCGTTCAGAGAAATTTGATGAAAAATGTTTTGGTGACGGTCCCAGGTCGAAATTCCACACTTTGGAAAATTTTCAAAATTTTACCCATACAAAGTCACTCTGACACTTAGGATTTTTTCAGGTGAGCGAGCTCCGACCTAAAATCTTGTAACCGCTCTAACTTTTGAACGAAGACAGATATGAACAAGCCGATTCTTTCACTGAATTTGTCTCACTCTTAGCTTTCAAACGAGCTATCGCACGACAAAATCCGTCCACTGGAAGCCAAAATCGAAGCAAGCTGTCCAGAGGGGGGGGGAGGCCAGTGAAATTTGATGAAAAATGTTTTGGTGACGGTCCCAGGTCGAAATTCCACACTTTGGAAAATTTTCAAAATTTTACCCATACAAAGTCACTCTGACACTTAGGATTTTTTCAGGTGAGCGAGCTCCGACCTAAAATCTTGTAACCGCTCTAACTTTTGAACGAAGACAGATATGAACAAGCCGTTTCTTTCACTGAATTTGTCTCACTCTTAGCTTTCAAACGAGCTATGGCACGACAAAATCCGTCCACTGGAAGCCAAGATTGAAGCTAGCTGTCCATGGGGGGGGAGGTCAGTGAAATTTGATGAAAAATGTTTTGGTGACGGTCCCAGGTCGAAATTCCACACTTTGGAAAATTTTCAAAATTTTACCCATACAAAGTCACTCTGACACTTAGGATTTTTTCAGGTGAGCGAGCTCCGACCTAACGAACCTAGAAATCTTGTATACCGCCTCCTAACTTTGTTAACGGCTGAGTCCGATTTGACAATCGCGCAACCAAAAAAGTGTTGTCGAGCAGGTTTTTTCCCTTTTTCTCTTTTCTCCTCTTTCAAAACGAGTAGCTTAAGACTAAAATCCTCCACGTAGAACCAAAGGTTAGAAAGATTGCATCGGGGGCGGGGGGGGGGGGGTCAGTGAAATTTGATTGATAAACAATGGTTTTGGTGCCTGGTCCCCTGTTCGGTGATAAATTCCGACATCTTTGGAAAAAATAGGTTTCACTTTTTACCCATACAAGAAGCCCCTCAGGCCACTTAGGGAGTTTTTAGTGTTGTTAGCGTTAAGTCCGACTCTTAAAATCTTGTAAACCGCTCCGAACGTGAGTGACCGGGGGTCGTTATTGATTCGACACACAAAAAAAGTGGGGGGCGAGTCGTTTTTTCTTCCTCTTTCAAACGAGTAGCTGTAAGAACAAAAGCCGTCCACGAGAACAAGTTAGAAGATTTGGGTGTCGGGGGGGGGGGGTCATGTATGAAATTTGATGAACAAATTGATTTTGGTTGTACTTTGGGGTCCCAGTGTCGACGATTCCCCTTTTGGAAAATGTGTAAATTTTATCCCCATTACAAAGTCACTCTGACACTTAGGATTTTTTCAGGTGAGCGAGCTCCGACCTAAAATCTGGTAACCGCTCTAACTTTTGAACGGCTGGTCCGATTGACTCGCAACAAAAAATGTTGTCGAGCAGTTTTTCTCCTCTTTCAAACGAGTAGCTGTAAGACAAAATCCGTCCACTAGAACCAAAGTTAGAAGATTGCTGTCGGGGGGGGTCAGTGAAATTTGATGAAAAATGTTTTGGTGACGGTCCCAGGTCGAAATTCCACACTTTGGAAAATTTTCAAAATTTTACCCATACAAAGTCACTCTGACACTTAGGATTTTTTCAGGTGAGCGAGCTCCGACCTAAACTCTTGTAACCGCTCTAACTTTTGAACGAAGACAGATAGGAACAAGCCGATTCTTTCACTGAATTTGTCTCACTCTTAGCTTTCAAACGAGCTATCGCACGACAAAATCCGTCCACTGGAAGCAAGCTGTCCAGGGGGGGGGGACGTCAGCCGAAAATTTTTTCTCTCCGATTTCGCTGGAAACATCCTTCCTAACCCAAAATTTCACG
>CAJQUW010007848.1:0-165000 GCA_907163375.1 Prostheceraeus crozeri
ACAGGGTGACTCAAAAGTCTTAATCGGGTTTCAAGTCAAGATTTCTCAGTAAGTATTTGCACTACAACCTTAATTTTTCGTTTATACTGTAGAGGAAGAACCAGAATTTTAGTAACATATCGCAATTTGTGAAAAAAATCAAGTTAGAGGTCGAACTACTTGCTCATTCATTTTATGGAGGTCAACCAATTTATCAAATGGTATGAAACATTGTCCGCTTACGATTTGTTTCTCATTGACTTCAACCACATGCTAATACTTCATCATTAAATTTGATTGATCAAGTGACCTGCTAAGTGTGAACAAGACTTAATGCACATGCGTCCATTGAAATAATAGCGGAAAGATAATACGAAGGCATAATGAAGAAGGACAACAAGGAAGAATGCTAAACTATCCATTTCCATTAATGTGTGATTGGTACTTATGATAATTATCGAACTTCTACATTAGCTCAATAGTTATGCATGACGTCAAAATGTCGTTGAATTGAAGCATAGGCATAGATATCTGTGAAAAGACTGATTTCGGAAACCGTTTAGTACTTAATATTTGCTGATATTCACTTTTCTATCATAGAAACCAGTGATGTCATCTGTGCAAAATCGGATCAACGTTGTGTTGCTTATGGCTAAGCATGAGTCCGTAACTACCGCCTGACGGGAGTGGCAAAGAAATTTCACATCAAGGCCACCTTCTGAAAGCACATTCCGACTTGTGTTTAAGAAATTTACTGAAACGGGTTCTGTCCAAGATGCTGAGCGAAGTGGTCGCCCATCCCTTGATGAGGATGATGTTTTACGTGTGAAAGAGGAGTTTGAGAACAATCCAAGATCGTCGGTGCGGGATGCAGCCAATCAGCTTGACATGCCACACGAGACTGTTCGACGTACTCTGAAGCGAACAATTGGCATGAAATCATTTCACATTTCCCGTGTTCATGAACTGTTGCCAGACGACTATGAACCAAGGCTTCAGTTTTGTGAAGAAATTAGCCGGCTATGTGATGATGATCCCAGCTTCATCCACAAGCTATGTTTTTCTGACGAGGCCATCTTTCATCTGAATGGCAAAATTAACAGTCACAACTGTGTGATTTAGGACTATGAAAATCCGCATTTATGTGACGAGATTCCTCTAAAGTCGAAAGGCTTGGTGGTCTGGGCGGTCATGTTTTGCGACCGGATCATCGGACCTTACCTCTTTGAAACAACGGTGACGAAAGACTCCTATCTCGAGATGCTGAGGGATTATTTCATTCCTGAACTGAAGAGACTCCGAAGATTTTCCACGACAGTCTTCCAACAAGATGGCGCTCCTCCTCATTGGGGTCTGAATGTGAGAGAATTTCTCAACATCCAATTCCCCAATCGATGGATTGGCAGGAACGGTCCCATCCACTGGCCAGCTAGGAGCCCAGATTTGACGCCTCTTGATTATTTTTTGTGGGGTCATATCAAGGAGATGGTGTACAAGAATAGGCCAACAGACAACGAAGAACTGCGAATGAAGATTGCAGAAGCAGTCCAGTCCGTGACGAAAGTCACGATCAACAAGACTTTAGAAAACTTTCAAAAAAGAGTCATTCTTTGTAATGAAGTTAACAGAGCTCACTTCCAGCATATATTGTAAAAAATGCAAGTCTCTTTGGAAATTCTGGTTCTTCCTCTACAGTATAAACGAAAAATTGAGTTTGTAGTGCAAATACTTACAGAGAAATCTCAATTTGAAACCCGATTAAGACTTTTGAGTCGCCCTGTAACTCTCGTTTTTCGCCAATTTCCCAAATTTTCAATGGCGTCTCACATCTAAACGAAGGCAGATATGAACAAACCGTTTGTTCCACTGAGTTTGTCTCACTCTTAGCTCTCCGATTCCGTCGGAAACAACATTTCTAACCCAAAATTTCACGTAGACTACAATTCTGCCCTCCGTTTTCCCATCCGAGCACTCCTTCTGCTCGAAAAACGGACTTTCTCATCCCAAAACGTCCAAAACCCACCTTTTTCTAACTCTGGCGGTTTCCTCTATAAACCCAGGAAAACCTGGATATAGGATGCTTTCCACTGAATTTGTCTCACTCTTAGCTTTCAAATGAGCTATTGCACGACTTTCTATCATCTCTAGAACCAAAGTTGGAAGTCTCGTCCAGAGGGGGGGACGTCCTTAAAATTTTTTCCCTCCGATTTCGCTGGAAACAACCTTCCTAACCCAAAATTTCACGTATACTACGAATCTGCCCTCCGTTTTCCTATCCGAGCACTCCTTCATGCCGAAAAACGGACTTTCTCATCCCAAAACGTCCAAAACCCACCTTTTTCTAACTCGGGCGGTTTTCAGAGATTCCTACCCTTGCCTCACAGGAGAACTCCTCCTTCCTTCCTTCCTAACCCAAAATTTCACGTAGACTCCGAATCTGCCCTCCGTTTTCCCATCCGGGGCCTCCTTCCGCCCGAAAAACGGCCTTTCTCATCCCAAAATGACCAAAACCCACCTTTTCTAACTCTATCATTCCTAGATTCCTACCCTTGCTGGAGAACTCCTCCTTCCTTCCTTCCTTCCTTCCTTCTTTCCTTCCAGAGGGGGGAGGGAACGCTTTCCTCCTCACGGACCCATTCCTCCCATCACATCCTCAGCAACTTCCTTCCTCTCGCCAGAGGGGGGCTCTGTCAGCATGATGACTCAGCAGCGATGACTCATCGCTGCACCGCACTGTCCTTCGGTCTGGGATGGGATTACTACTCATTTAATTCACTGATGAAACTTGCTATTTATTTAGAGAAGTCCACAAATGACAGTCACTATTTGCAATCAATCCATTTTTGGTTTTTGAACAAATAGTTAGACAAAGAATTTTGGGTGAAAGTTGCCTAATACCGGCAACAATTGTGCTCAAAGAAAAAACAGATCAATGGGGTTCTAATGGCACACTTGATCAGCTCGAAGCAGTTGATGCGCTATCTTTATCAACTTCTTAGTGGAGGTCAAAATGTCAAAATACAGTCAAATATCTTGTATATTTGAGAAAAGGATCTTAAGTCGCTCAGCTAGGCTATGAGCAACAAATGCGACTAAGCATTGAACACACCAATCAGATCATTGCCATCTTCCTGAAAATATTTAATTATTTGGCCTATTACTGTAGAAGTCTTTTTCGCTTCAACTGTTGACTATAGATTCTTCCAAATCCATTTTAAAGTCGTAAAGATAGGAATGCTCCTCACTAAAGTAATCTCCGACTTTTTGATGCGATGCACTGGTACATAGGAAGGCCAACTTGACAAACCAAAACAGGTTTTCTTAAACATATGTTTTTTCCATTTTTTCCGTGTATGAAGTTGAGGATTCATGCATATCTGCAATAAAGCATAAGTCTGCCTCTATGTCTATCCTCCTTTCTGCTGCATGTACAGTTCAGAAGTTCGTTTTCCTTTGACACCTCTATTGATGCACCCATTTTCATGTGGTAGTCACCGGACTCAAAGCCTTTGCAGCAAGTGATGTTCGTGCATCCTTCCCTTACGTACGGAAATTGCCCCGATTGAAGTGTGTATGTTTCTGTAGTTGCATCGAATCCAGTCGCAAGCAGGAAGACAGCAATGAAAAGGATGACGATCCTTTTACAACGTCAAAGTCTTGGAACGTGAAAGTCAATGAAGTTGAATTGTAGAGTCCCAGTATTTGACCAGGCTTATATCGGTATAGTGTTTCGAAACAAAGATTACCACCACATGTACACATGACTATTTTGAAGTCATCGAATAATTAAACTCATTTTTTGAAAAGAACAGTTAATGACGTTCTCATTATACTTTACAGCATTTTATTAACTTTCAATTAATTAATTTCAATTAAACTTTCTTAAAACTTTCTTTTACATAATTGACTTTCTTAATTCTGAGATAGATTTTGATCAAGTTATTACAGAAATTCTCAATGCCACGTATGATGGCCACACAGAGACATTATTGAAAATGAAGCAAAAAGAATTAATTGACTCTTCAACTAAACCAAAAAACTTTGAACTTCAAGTTGACTTTTCAGTTGACAAGTGGAAAACTCACATTTCGATTGTCAACTTACCATGATGTGAGCTTCTTCATTGAGATATTGTACAGAGTTGCTACTCACAGGTTTTACAAAAGTCAATGAAGTCATCGTATGTGACGTAATTTTATCGAGACAAACTCGATGCAGTTGATACTTTATCTTTATCAGCCATCTACTGGAAGTAATTCAGTAAAAACTTAGTCAAAATTCGTCGCTAGGTCAAAAAGTTGAAATATTGTTAAAAATCTTCGTTGAGCTATAGACTGAGGTCAACTGGTGTAGGTATTTATGTTGAACAAACTACAAAAAGGGCGCTAGTGAATAAGCAATCAGCCAATTGTCAGATTTTGACTGAAAAGTAGAGTAGCTCACACGCTTATGTTTCCTTAAATAAAATATGCGAAATCAAGCGGCTAGATTCATCCATCTAAAATTTACTACAAATTTTTTAGCCTATCATTCTAAATTTTGCATTATCTAATTTTTTTATCTATTTTCTTCTATCAAATTCATTTTAAACTTTTGTAGAAATTTTTAACATGGGCTACTTGAACATTCGGAATAAGGAACACAAGAATGATAAACGACATCAAAATTTTAATTCTCAGTATTTCTGTGTACTTACTTGTATATGTAGATGATGGGCGACAACAACAGCCAGTCCTGGAAGAGTTAGATTATGAGCACACAATCACATATTTCTAAGTTGATGACCATCCATCCCCCTGACAAAACATCATCTCCATCCACGGAATTAGACTGTTCAGTCGCGTAAGTCTACTAGAAGTACAATCAATTTTCCTTTCAATACTCAGAAAACATAGTAATTTTAAGATCACAAATTTTATGATCAAAATCGCGAGATACAATGAATTGAAATACATAAAGTAATTATTATATTGTAATCTTCTTATGTCTCTAGTGGCCGGTGGTTTTCAAAATTGCAAGGCCGGTCGGTGTCGGTTCGGTGATTTCGAAAAACCGCAGTTTCGGTTCAGTTTCGGCCTTTTGCTCAAGTGATACACCTCAAATAGAAATTGAAATGGAAATTGCGTAGAGCACAGCTAAAGTAGTGCATAATGCATAATAGCAAATTTCGGTCGCCTATTAACTTCAACATTTTGATCGAACAACCAAACATGGTCGAGGTGAAATATTGCAGACGATCTGAGTTTTCATATGCAGCAGGAGTTGATGGAATCGGACAATACTAAAAGAAACTAAAGCGAAACGTGTCTACTATTGGTCTCAATCCTTTATCTCCCGAATGCATTTTTTTCTTCGGAACTTGACCCGCCTGAATACTTCGCGCAGATGTTGCTGCTGATTATTCAAAAGCTCTGTTCTAGACAGGAAGAAGAGCGAGACATATATTTTTATGGTGAGGAATGAATTGACTTGATTTTGTGATACCCCACAAGTGTGTCATTCTTATATGACACTACGCTTTGATTCTATCCTCTATTCAGGGAACAGATGCAATCATTCACATGCAATTATTGACAGTCTCAATTTTTGATTAACTAACCAACATAGTATTGATTAGAATTATTCTTTTGCCGCCGATGCTGCTTTCCATTATAAAGTATAGTAGCTTGCTTAGTATACATGTAATTCGAATCCTTCTCCCAAACTCTCTCCACATGTGTCGTGCTAATTTTTTCACTATCGATGTAATCAACTACTGGAATGACTTATCAGCAGCAGATGTCAGTGTCAAAACTGTGAATGACTTTAAATCTTCGATTACTCCACATTTTCAACGTAAAGATATTTGGTAGCTCTTCCGTCACCTGCACACTTCAGTTTAGAACTTATGTATGCATTTCTATGTATCTCGTCAACCCTTAAAGGGCTTTCATTTGCTGACATTATCGCTGTATCATTCTCTTGTAGCAACTTTGTGATTTCCAGCAAATGTGTTATTATTATTATTAATATCTCTACTATCATTGTTATCAAAAGCATGAATTCAGTTATGATAGAACTGATAATATCTCAATTGCTACTACTCATAAAAATCGACCAGAAACGATTCACTTTAAGCAAAATGGTCAAAAGCATTCTTCTTGCTAATCTTGGATCTCGAGTTGTTCGTCATTATCGTAATCATCTTCATCATCGATTTCTTCCCTGTCGTATATTTTGCCTCATCATCAATGAATATAATGAATATTTCATAAGCAAAGAATTGAGAAAGTTGAATCTGCATCTGAAAATTTCGCATAATAAAATTCCCATGATATTCACTGAATACCCATCTAACTTTCTTTAAAAATCGTTTGTAAAAAACCTACAGATAACTAGTATTACTCGAGTATGGCTGCGACTTTAAATGGGCAGTTGTGTGCATGTTGAGAGATTTGAACTGGGCCTGCTGATGATTCCTGATATTGGATGTAGGATTGCCAACGTCAGACAGTCCGGTATTTTGGTATTTTTTCCGGTGCGCGGTAGGATGTTGGATTTGTTCAGGGATGATCTACTATACATGAATTATGCATGATTTATTCTGTTATAATTTCCTTTCCTCTTAGTAATTCAATGACTTGAAGTAAAACTTTCTCTCGGAAAGTGCTCAGAATCTTAGGTCGAGACCAAAAGAAATGACATGTTCCTCGGTATGATCCCCGAATTCGCTAAGCGATGAAATTACAGTCTCACAGTGAGGCATTGATGATGTAGGTACGATCACTTTCTGGACAAGTACTTTCCAGAGGACAAGCAACATTTCTACGAACTGTCTGTGTTTTATCTCAGCTCTCATCCTCTGATTTAAAAAAGAACTATTTACATTACTTCCATTCTGTAGTATGTTCTACGTGTTTTTTATGAAGTTATTGCTGCGAATAAGGAACAGATAGTTCATTTATTCAGATTTTTGCACCATTCTGAGTTTTATGAATCAAATTGTTGTTGATATGAAAAAATTATTACATCGATTTTTTTTTCTTATGGGGGCATATTGCATATGCGTCGGAATGTATATTGCCATGAAATGTCAATATCTAAATCTTACTGGATGAAATGTCAGCTATTCAGTGTGTTACCATTTTTCAACAGAGGATGCAACTCAATTTTTAATTATTCTATTTACAGTTAACTATTTTATGAAACATAGCTCGTGTCATCTGTTGTCTTCATTGACCTCGATTCTTGCCTGATAAGCTTTCGCCATTAAGTCAGCAGAAGCTTAACTTTCTGTTGGTGATTCCCTTTCGCTCTCTCGACCACTAATCAAATTCGATCTACTGTATTGTTTGAAAACAGCTGGCGGTTGATAGCTTTCTCGAGGGGAAGACAGCGATACAATAGCAAAATACTCGTACCCATTGTCAGAGCCGAAGCTGAGCGACTCACTGTGATGACGCGACGTTGACTTGCACTGTGTCTTGATTGTTGTTATCAATGCACCTCATGACTAAGTCTTTCAACTAACTTAGCAATTGTGCAATGCATTTTATCACATGCATGATATGACACCATTTGAACATTTCCTGAAAGAAATTAATCCAGTATGCATTCATTTCTATGTAGCTTTCGAGTCTGTGGGCAATAGATCATGAAGTAAGAATGGATGCCTCATAATAGCACCTTGGATAACAGTAGTAAATGTCCTACTTCAAACCCATCCTCTTATAAACACGAAATTAAAGTGCAGCAAAAATCAAATACTACCCAGCGAGTTATTTCCGAGAGAAGACAGTAGATAATCAGATAATATCCTGTTACAGTTTACGGCCAAGTGTAAAAACGATTTATGTGAAGATGATACAGGTCACCAGTCTAATTGCTTCGTCAATATAGATTTATTCATCTTATGATGTGGAAAGAATAAGGTAAAATCCTTTTCAGACGGCTGGACCCTCGTCTAACCGTACATCACAATACAATGATGGTTGATTGACAAATAAAAAAGAGAATGATTGCAAAATGATTGCGATAATGTTCATCTGAGCGTAACATTCTTAGCTTTATGACTAACTTTAAAACATATGATCGTAATTTTGATGCAAATATCTCATGCAATATGAGTTGTTGATTTTCAGCATTGATGCCATACAAAGAAATAATTTCTGAATATGTGATGTTCGTGACCGTCGACAAGTTCAGCTCCATCGTGGCCGTTTTGCTGTTTCTCAATAACCTTGTAGTTATGACAAAACTTTCAACAGAAGCGTTAATTATGATGCGTGTTTACCATTTTTGCTTGTAACTTTGATCTCGCGATTATATTGCCAATGAATAGCCTGTACCTGATCTTGCTGGGAAACAAAATACCGTAACTTTCGAGGTCATTGAAACTCTTCTGCAAGATTCTATTGGATTGGTAAATGCCACCGGGCTGTTTTAGCGCATATCCTATTTGTTGCTTAAATGATGCAGAAGGATAGTTTACATCGCAGAGTAATACTGAGTGTTAAATTACATATCTGTTCATGCTAAATGCGTACGCATCTGCTACAACTATAAAGCTTTTTATTCGAATTAGGACATTCAATGTCAGTTTCTACTCAAAACGAAAAACACAAATCAGCTTTTCAGAATCTGTAGCTCATGATAAATAGTTAGGAGAATATGAAAAGAAAATAGTATATATTTCAAGGTTGCGTTTTCAGAAAGAGATCAAAATTACACAAATGCAGAGAATAAAATGAAATTACACTTGGTTTGAACGATATGAAGTGAATTACCATCAACATAAAAGGATTCGCTGGAAGGAGATGGCAAACATATAGAATCTTCAATTCCAGTAATTCAATGGTTCATCACCAGTTGGTAGAGAGACAGATCTACACAATTTGGGGTAGCAAGTTTGAGTCCTGCAGTCGTCCATTCTTTGAATGGCAATTTGATCTGTCGTTTATCTCATTTCATTCTTATTGTAATTTGCACTTATAACAAGGGTCGATTGTGCGTGAATCCGGAAGCTGCAGGCCTCATTGGTCGCACATGAGGTCAATCCTGAAAAGGAGCCGAAGTACGCAAAAGAAAGTTTTCCGCAAGCCGCCTGATTTACGATATGACTTCTGAATGCCTTGGTGGACATCAGTCCCTGATACTCATAGAAATTGACAACAATGAAACCTTTAGAATGGAAGTTAAACTTAATGCAATACACAATATAGTCAATAGCACAGAATTAGATTGTTTAAGTTCACTACTTTGCTAGAAGCTCAAACTGATTCAAAGCGATGGCACATGCAGGAACTTAATAAGTGGGCAAAAAGAAATTTTTAATACCTTGCAGAGATAGAAAAAATAGTCGTGCGCCACTTGCGGATTGCTATGATTTCCTTCAAAATGCTACGATCGCCACGATTCCTTCAGATTTGAAGAACTCAGATCATTGCGCAAAAGTTTTCTCAATAATGTTGGGCCCTCCGATCATTTATAAAAATATTAGCAGGCGCACAAAAAACGTTCACAAACTTCTCTGTAGAACTTGATACCGTCTGTGTTTCTTTGCTGTGTGATCCGTTTGATAACAGTCACTGAAATTTCACACAATTTGACGTGTTTAATGCTGGCTGCTGATTGTTCGATTGCAATGGTGTTATGTCAGAAGATTGTGCCACTTCATTAACGCTACATGTTCCAATGTTTCCTTTCTAGTCAAACAGAAGAAGAGACGACCAGTCTAATTCTGTGGTGGTCAATAGAGTCTTGAGTCAATTTCCATTCTACTCAACTTCAGATAAACAGTTAATTTCTATACTGCTACTAGTCTTAATATCGGCAGTCATTATTGTGACGACATATTTATTCATTGATTGCAATTCCTATGACATACATTGTTCATCAAGAGCAGGAATAGAAATGTAAACGGAGGATTGCGATGATCTATTTGTTTATTTGAAGATATTAATCGATTTGATAAAGTCGAATAATTTAATAAAGCTGAATAGTGGCTAATATGAGGTTTGTGACAAGCAAGAACATGAGACGATTAGTTCATGAAGCCTTGCAGTTACAAGACTTCAGCCTTCCACAAATAGATACCTCTTAATGGTATGTCTGCGAAATTGGATCGAGAAAATTGGTTAAAATTGGAAAGCAGCAACTTTCTTGCGACTCCATCAATTGCGTATCTTCAGCCTTCCTAGCAATCACTAATAGTGCCTACTCAATGAATTTTGTAGAACTTGCATCATTGCGACAGACCTTTATTGTTAATCTGTGAACAAGAGTAATCCATTGCTGAAGCATAGAGTCTCAGAAGATTTGTGCTGACTCAGCTCTGCAATACTTTTGAATTTCAATTTTGTAAAATCCCTCACCTAAACATACGTAAGAGGAGATGGGACATTATCTGTACATGATGGTCATCGGTCGGCAGGAATTCAACTAAATATGAAAAATGTGGTAAAATATAATTTTCTTTAAAGCAGAGCATTATTCAGAAGTTTTCTTTCAAGATGGAAATTATAAACCAAGCTGCTGATGACAGACTTTTACTATAAGTTTATCAATCATAAGCAGCATGGCTTTTAATTCCCATTTTGATATCAAATTAAAGTTTTTTGAACCGACCATATAATTCAAACTTTGTAATGCGTGAGTGTGTACAAAAAATACGTACATGCCTTTCGATATTTAAATGGTTGCCTTTATTGAGACAGGCTGAAATTGAATCAATAAGTTTGAATTATTCAGTCGTGAAACATATTTTCTTCTCATGCTTGATCTTCTGTTTCTATTGCTTAATGCATCTGAAAGCGTGCAAAGGAATAAAAAAGTCAAATAGGATCATTAGGAATAAATAATTACGTATCTAGATGATGTGGAATTACTTGGAAATCATATGACAAGGTTCTCATATCTAGACTAACAAATATTTTTTTGACTTCCTGACGAGATTGAGGTAGTTCAGTGACCTGCAATTGAAACCGATTGAAGGCTTTTCTATTACATCATCACTAAATAGATTTGAGAAGACGTTTATCTTTTTCAACTAATGTACAATAGTTATTTGAATCGATAATAGATCAGCCTTTGAGAGCAATTTTTAATTAAGGATAAAATATTTATATTTGCACTGAGAAGTACATGGCAATCTGTGGTGAATATTGTGCAGCATTGCTGACTGAAGCAGTAGATCAATTTGCTGTAGTATTCCTTTAACTGAAGGATGCTACTTTAAAATAAATTGAATTTAGTGAATATGGACTTTACTGAGCACCTCGTTTTTAGTTTCAGGCAAAATATTGCCCAGTCCAAGAGGTTGGAATCTCCATGTTTATTGCTACTAACCATCAAGTCAACTACCAACTGTTTGAAGCACGATACTCAATACATTATGCATTTATTCTTGATGTGCCTGTGTTAAATCTGTTCGCATAATAGCTTCTGAAATGATTATTTCTGATTTTTTATGATAAAAAGTCGGTAATAATGGAATAGACATCTACTGGGATACAATCATTAACATACCACACGCAAGTAGACTTAGTAAAAAGTCGGTTATAATGGAATAGACATCTGCCGAGTACTGCCATGAATATACAGCACGCATGTAGGCCTAAACAATGATAGACATCTACCGGGTGATTCAAAAAAAGCATTTTTTGAAACGTACAATATCTGATTATATATTGCGTTTTGTGTGAAGCTCTGTGTGCCATAAGAAAGTTCAGGGAATCCGGTTACTAAATTAGACAGTCAGTTTTTTAAATGAGCATATTACAAGAAGTATATAATTAACAGTATGATATGTATTTTTCTAAAAAATATCAAGAAAAAAACTGAAATTATTTCAAAAGTTGTCTGTATTCTGCAAATCGGGGGGGGAATATAGTTGTACGAACCAGACCATCATTATGTGCCAGTTAAATGACCACTTTTCAGGTGTTCAGTGTGGCAACCATCGCTCTGCTGGCAGACAGGAAGATGACGGCGAAAACTTAGCATCACTTTTGAAGGACAGCATCAGTGTTGTTAATGATGTGAACACCCAGCCGAATTTTGTCCTTGAAATCATCGGTATTTCTTGGCTTCGTAGTGTAAACAATCTGTTTCAAATAACCCCATATGAAGAAGTAAAAAGGAGTTAAGTCGGGGGGGGGGCACTCGACTGCACCACTACGACAGATCCATCCATCTCAATAAGGTGCTGTACCAAAATATCAACTCACTTGCTGAACGAGAAATCCTCCAGATCATCCCAATTTGAGACTTCTGGTCAGAAGAAAGTCTTCGGCATCTCTCGGTAAGATTGACCAGTGGCGCTGTCGGGAAAGAAGAATGGACCAATTAGAACATCACTTGACCACTGACTGCATTGCCAATCAAACGGCAACCTTCTCGGAATGCAGAGGTTCCTCGCAATATTCAGATGGCTCTTGCGATTCCCAGATGCCGCAGCTTTTCTCATTGACTTTCCCATGAAAGTGAAAGATAGCTTCGTCACTAAAGAAGAGGTTCTCCAGAAACTGAGGATCGTTTTGGATCATTTTAAGATCCCATTCACAAAATTCTAATCTTTTATCCATATCATCTGGTTGTAGCGCATGAAGAATATTCATTTTTTATGCTTTAATGCCAGACTAATCAAGAATACGACTAACAGCCGAGTACCTCAAATTCATCTCAGCACTCGCTCGACGAATTGATTTCTTCGGAGATTTCCTGAATGCTGCTTCTTTGTTTTTCGCACGAACATGCAGCTCCTGGCCTGCCAGAACCAGCATTGCGATGCAGCACATTTCCACACCTGAAAACGTTCTTGTGTTATAAGAGATCGAATGCTCTTTGTGGAGCTCGCAAATGTCGACCAAAACGGGTACGAAGCCGTCGACTAACATCCACAAAACTCTTACACTCCTTGTGCCAGATGACAGTCTAAACGTGTGCGATATTCTCGATGATTCTTCTAACCATTTTTCGTCATTCAAACCAGGGCTGTGGAGCCGATGCGTTATCTCATCGGCTCCGGCTCCACGACACTGATGTGAAAGGCTCCGGCTCGGCTCCGGCTCCGGCTCCGACTTCAAATTCAGGTTCTATCTATGCTGGTTATCCTGGATCCGTTGAACGGGTTTTTGGATAACGGTGTGGCCTTTAGAGACTTGCTACAATCATCAAATTAGTTTTCATTAGCAAGCAACGACTTAAGTTAATAACAAAAATGATAATAGCCTAATATAATGACAAATAACATACTTGTCATATATTTTTGCATGAATTGACTATCTCTGAAAGATAAAATAAAGTTATAGCCAGGATTGGTTAAATTAGATAAAGATCTCCCGCACTGGCTAAATATAAATTGGCCTAGCCTGCAACCAGTCTACTACGAGGCTACATTAAATAAGACCACATGAGTGATGATGATATACCTAATTAGCCGTCACAGGGGCCGAATAGTAGTATAAGTTTTTTTACAAAGCTTGAATATGAAACTGGATAGCGTATGCCTCTAAATAGCTTATAGGGCCTGTATCTACTCGAACATGAAAGGGTATCGGCTTATAGCCAAATATACCTTATCAATAAAGATATCAATTGCTTTATTGAATATTAAAGTGTATATAGGCTAGCTTAGGTTGTTATTGTTATTTGTTATTCCCTTTATTCAATAGTCTGTTAGTCCATGAATAATATGATCGGTGGGTAGCCCACGACTCATCATCTGTAGAAATTGTAATTTAGATAGCCTCATTGCAGTGTAGGCTAGAAATGTACAATTGAAAATTATACTTAAAAAAATTAAAAATATCTAATTTAGGACAACTTTTGTAATTCTATGCAGCATACTTAATAAGTTAAGGCCTAACTTACATTATATTAATTTCGTATTTTTCATTATGGCGTAAAGTTGCACTAAATAATTCATCAATGATTCATGTATATTATTATATTCAATTTATATATAACACATTGCCACTATTCCTCTGATGATGGTTAGGCTGATGAAACTGAACTCGGAGTATCACACAGTATGTTGCAGGGTGCTATGCATAATAAAAATTTGACTGCGAGCACCGAGCAGAAATCCCATCTACTTTGCTAGCTTTCGAATGCGCGTGCGGTTTAATGTCACAGACAATAGAAAAGGGAGGTCAAAAGGCGCCTTTATTGAGAGCGTCTCAGTCTTTTTTTATTGTTTACATATAAGTCAGCATGATATCAGCATAAGGTGTTGACAGACGGAAAAAATAATAATGAAAATTCTTGAAATCCATAGGTCTATGACATTTGGTGAAATATTATTACACGATACGGCTCTTGTGCAGTCCTCCCCCCCCCATTTTTTTCTCTGGTCAAAAGATGCAGCACCATTGGATGTCCGTTTCAGCATCACCGGTTTGAGTGAAGCATTCCGTGCTGTTGTAAAAATCTAAGTGGGTAATTGCGATGTCATGCTGGTCGCAAACTTCGTCAGCAAGTCAACATTGTAATTTGCCTTCGGGTTTTTCGCATTGAAATATACCCTTTGAATTTTGAAGTCAAAGGAAATTCATTGTGAATGAGATACCTTTAATTAAAATAATAGGGCGCTACTAGAAGTGGCTGGGGATCGCTTATTGCTATAGCCATGTGAGGACTTGTAGTCAGGTCATTCGTGTGAGTGTGAAGAGTTATCCCTCCAATCAAAATTGATCAAATTGAATAACCGATTGTTTTGAAAAATGTAGGTGGGGGGACTGCCCAAGAGCCTACAATACAATCTAAGGAAATTGGCATTGTCACAGATACCAGTAGCTTCTGCCAGTAGCCATACCGATAGATGATAGCCTACATAGTAACCGTATTAGATTTAAGACATTGCGCAAGAAATGTAGCTATTATCTTTGCTGACTGAACTGGAAATGTGTACATAAATGACTGGCGACTTGTCTCTAGGAATCTACAATCATCTAGTTAGCATGCATATAACAAGTCTTCAAATTAATGGATTTTGGAGAATACGTTGTCAATATGGAAATTAGTATTACGAAACATATGCAATAAAAAAATATTACACATGTGTGTAAATATATAATAAATATAATACAAAAGAAGGCGGCAACTGCAAAGAAAGATATCGTGGAGGACAGATCATTGGTATACTTAAAAGACATATCTTTAGATTTCAAATGATTTAATTTTTTTATGATGCCAATTAATAACATTCAAAATTCTAGATTTATATCAAAACTCAAACTATCGGAGCCGGAGTCGGAGCCGGAGCCGGAGCCTTTGTGATAAATCGGCTCCGGCTCCGGCTCCGGCTCCGACCAAAACCATCGGCTCCTTAAGGCTCCGGCTCGGCTCCGGCTCCACAGCCCTGATTCAAACCCGGTATGTGGAAATTCAGACGATAGAAATCCAACAATAGGCATATGACGATTCAAATCGTAGAGATCTAACATTTTTCCTCAATCGTATCAATCTCCGTTAAAATGGCAGGACAAGAAGTTGAGTTGCAGAACCGAAAGATGAGAAACTGTTGGATTGTTCTTATATACCATATAAAACGCAAGATCCGATGTGTTAGAAAATGCGTTCACTTTTCCTATTAATTGCTCAGAGGCAATGCACTAGAAGAATTAAAAAAATACTTTTTTTAGCCACCCTGTTCATTCATGAGCAGTTGCGAATGTTATGATGTACAGCAATAATTGAAATCAAAAGTTAAATGTGCAATCGTGAAAAGGGCCACTCAAGAAAACTTGTTTTCTTCCTTCAAAGAGTTAAAGTTTGATTTGTTCTCTTCAATACAGTTGTGATTTTATATTAACTTTCGTTCTGTCTTTTGAAAAACCTTTCGTGGATCATCTGTACTTCGTTGTTTCTCGTCATCTTCTCGCTTTAAAAAGGGCTGGATCGACGGTCCACGCTGACCACTGGCGCGTTTCAGTTGCTTGTCGGTTTGGTGAATGTATCGTGAAACTGATGAGGCTGATTTACGACAAGTTGCAGCCGCAATTTCTTTATTTGTCATACCTTTCTCATACATGACGTTGATTCCCGTGACACGGACGCAATGGTTCGCATATATTTTGTTGAGATTTAGATTTTTGCTCAGACTACTCTTCTTTTCGTGCTTGATTGAGCATGAAAAAGTCGCAAGTAAATGTTCAAATACGTAGCAGGTATATGTTCAAACATAGAGTAGGGATAAATAGGTAGAGTGCCGAATCAAAAAAGTATCTGTATACAGTGAAACGTTTTATATGAAAAGATTCAGTCTCTTGCGGAGGCTACCTTCCCGTGATCCAAAAAATTATTTGAGCAGTTCTAAAAAAGTCAAAATTTTGCCAATTTATATACTACCGAATTGACTCCTCTATATAAGTAGTATACAACAAGTTGGATATCAAATGGAATGAATATTTGCTAATAAGCATCCTAACTAAGCGGAAATTAAGCTGATTATCAAAGGAATTTCATGATCCGTTTTATAATGGAAGTCTTCATGAAAAAGTCGATATCTTATTGTGCTTTCTTGGCTGAAATTTCATATTTCTAATTCATGAAAGTAATAGCAACACATCGAATTGCTAATTTAACAAACATTAACTCTCCAAGGCTGTCATGACAAGGAGGATCTGTAAAATACTATCATTCCTTCTGCATTACTATCATGATCATTCAATTCCGTGGCAATTTCTTCAAAACTGCAAAAATTTGCATATGTCTCACATTTTGTAACAATTACGAAGTATATCACCCTCGAGTTCATTCAATAAAATCGAAAGTGTATGCACATTGGGGATTTAATAAACGCGGAGTTACCACTCTACCTAATATATTTACTCTATGGTCGACACTCTACCTATACATCCCTACTCTATGATGCGGTTCATGAAATTCCCTTGATAATCAGCTAAAATGATATCATTTGCGTCTGCATTTCACAATCATGATCAGTCAATTCCTATCTTTGGTCAATTCCGTTGTAATCTCACATTTGGCAAGAATTACCAACCATATTCCCCTCGAGTTCATTTAATAAAATTGAAAGTGTATACACAGGGAATTTAATAAATTCGGAGTTGCCACTCTACCTAGTATACCTACTCTATGTGTTCAAATTGTTCTTGTACTTCATTCCGTCTCAAGAATGATTTAAGTTGCAAAACATATTGCTTTGCCTGATTTGCTATAGACCTAGGAATTGCACATTAATATATCGAACTAAAATACTCAAACTGATCCTCTCTTAAGTTTGGCAATTCTTCATCTTTCTCCAAGTCAGCTTTAGACTGATTGCGTAATTCCTAGATATATCTTACACGTGTATTTGATTAAGCTATCGCGAAGCCAAGATCTTCATCTGATCATCCGCTAATAAGTCCTCCAGGGACATTATCGAAGTTTACAAAATAGTCATGTTCCTGTCTCGCTGATAACAAATAGATTTATGAACTTACCCATAAATTTCAAAACTGGCACGGATATCTTGATTTTAAAAAGTCGGTAATAATGACGGTCAAATCATCTTAAGCTATCGCATCTCTCAAGTTTTTCAAATAAAATAGTAACGTAGACATATCCCAAAAACAAATGCATAATAGTAGCTTTCAAAATTCGACGGAAATAATGACAGATAGCTTCGGCGGCCAACGCCGCCGCCGCCTCACCTTTCTATCATCATTTCCGTTGAATTTAGATAGCCAATAGTACATTTATGCTCGTTGGGAGCCAAATATGCAACTATGGTAAGATGAATTCGACCAGCATTCCATATGTTACATATGTGGGACTCCATGTACAACGCACTCATTTCACGATTCCATAGCTATGGATCGTAAAGTTTATGAGATATGTGAATGCCTTCCTATAGTTTTGTGAACAACTGAAACCCACTAGCACAATTCACGCTCAGGACACACTATATTGATGCATAGTGGGATAAATAGGCACGAAATCTGACTGTAGTTCTATGCACTGCAAATCATCAAGTCTTACTTAAGAATGAATCTGAGTATTACTAAACAGAAGAGTACTAGACTTACAGAACATAAATTCACAGTAGTACTTAAATGCTTGTTAAGTGCTAATATGATGAAATATCAATATGAATAAATGACGCGACACGATTCTTATTCTATGAGTCATTATGCAGCTGGTAGTGACAGCGCACGCTATCTCAATAAGTCTTTTTCTCCCCAGCTAAGAGTGCATTGCCGACGATGTGATGAATAGCGAATGTGGGAAGGACGGTGTTAATCAGCTAGTCAACACAGTTGTTCATAATTCCTGCACCGAAATCGTCATTTGGGTCGCTTCTGTCTCAGGTATCGAGTGCTTACAACTGGAAATGACGGTTTGCTATGCTTCTGCACATCAATATATCATCCTGTAAATCAACCTGTGACATTTTATCAATGTCCTCTTAATGAACCCAAGACATCAATTTGGATCAAAGCCATCCTCATCGACAACTTTAAGTCCTGCCAACGTCTATCATTTTCTCTGACTGTACTTTGAGTCCTGCCAAGGTTTGTCATCCTTCCGAAATGCTTTGAGTCTTGCCAACATTTAGCCACTTGACTGAGTGCGCTTTGATTTTTGTGCATATTATATTGATCCGAATGCATTTGCGTTTAATTGCTATGGCAGTCTTTCGATGGATGTGCGTGTGTGATACAGCGGGTTAGATATGCCGAATGGCATTTTACGATATAGTGGAGGTGCTAGTCCTATGTAATTCATTAAATGAGTACGAATTAAGTACTGATATTTTCCAACCCATATTCTATATTCCATTTTCTATATTCTGGGATTCAAGTCGTAGTTGGTGTTCAGGTTCAACACTCTTACTAGTACTGATTTGGGACTCAATGAATAACCGTGTAGGGAAAAAGCGGACAACAATGCTATGAATAAAATGCAGATACAAATCTCATCATTTCGGGATAGATTGTTGCCTTCTATGTTCTATCTTATGCCATAGCTAAATTACACTCAATAACTGAACTGAAGCGTCTTTTTTAATGATAACAAACAATTAACTATACATGTACTTTAAATCATTTTCAGTGAAGTTGACAGGTTGTCACAGCTATCTCGAAACAGACGTTTAACACCACTGTCTGAAATCCCGTAAATTGGCGCTGTCGTAGTAGACCTACCATGAATGAATAACTGAATCTATCTTTGAAGCTGCGGCCTCTCGGTGTCAGGTGAGAAGCCCAGGAACGCTGGCTCTAACGGTGAAAAGTCACAATAAAATAAGTAGACAGTGTCTGTTTCACTGAAACATCTGTGAGAAATGCTAGTTCATTCTTTCTTGGTGTAAATGACAATTTAGTTTACTTAGTTACAATACTTAATTAATAAATACATGCACATCATTCCCAAATGCAGATGAAGGAAATTTTGAAGTTTGACATCTTATTAATGTGTTCAACATTCATGGTTTTGACCCTAGTTAATGGGTCAAGTCAACCACAAGTCAATATGGACAATAGATGACGTCAAGGCTGGTCTGGTGCAACAGATGACAGTCATTCAGGATTATTCAGCAACAATTACCTTGACCGACAATAATAGCAGACTGGTTCACCTGATCCTGATCCTCTTAATTACGCTGACAGTGTACCTATGGTGGAGGTCTTAATACTTACGATCAGCGGTTGAAGAAGTATAAATAGTTGGCCGCGCACACATAACTCACTTTTCTCTTTCTTGCAGGAATACGGCTTACATCTCTACCTTACGTAAGAGGACACAAGACAAAGGAGGAAGTCAAACTAATGGATAATCGTAAGTTGCACTTTGAACCATGACAGCGATTTAAAAAGTATGAAATGAAAGTTCTGATGAAAATAATGGTTTTAGCCGAAACACATTTTAATGTTACTGCAATAATTGAATTTACCATTTGCATTGACAACTTTACAATCGTTTTAAACACCATATCTTCTTCTGAACCACACATGCTTGAAACACGAAAGAATCATCGTACTTTTGAAAATATTGCAATGATTTTTTCAAGTATGCAGACATCCGCGATGCAGTTCTGATCTGTGTGATAGAGCTTAAATTTGCTTCTGCTTTATGATCACTAATTAATTTGTAAACTACTCTGTAGTGGTATTTATCAAACTAATTGTATATTGATGCTTGAATGATTGTATGAACCAGTTCGAATTCAAAAGTAGGATCCCCTTGTCCCTAGGATTAGCGTGCTCTCACCCGGTCACCTTACACCTCTGATTGTCACTGTGAATTGAACATCGAGTTTGTTGACTGTGTTAATTGTATTGTGAAGTTTGCATTGTGATTACACGGAGATATTCAAAATGTGAATGCCTAGAAAATCGGGATTCAGTCTGGGCTTCCTTCTCCAAAGTAAATGAAAATGGAGTTATTCGTGCTTTATAAAGAGGATGGAGAAATCCATTGTCGCCCAAGTTTCAAGAATGAAATGTCACTTGATCATTTGCCCTAGTGTTCCATCTCCTCACGCTAGTACCTCCGGAAATAAAGTCGAAACTTAGGCCTTCATGGGAGTAGAGAAGTCTTCCCGTGAGTGTTATAGATGTCTGAATACCTTGCACATATCTTACATAGACATGCCCCGAAATATACTATGTAAAGATGCAAGCATGATAATAAACAAACAACACCGAGTAGGCGAAAGTTTAGAATCTAATCTTCGTTTGAAAACACCAAGGACTTTCAATTCAACTTAGCAACTGACCGTACTATTCAAGCGAAGCCATATAACATACAGAATCGCGTTGATCTCCTCTTCACTTTGGCTACTTTTTGAGCGCCCTGGTGATAACGTAGTCCCAAAAAATACGGGTCGATATGGCAGGAAAGGTCGCCACTCACTCGTCGTTGATCGGTTAAAAAAAGGACAACTCGACTTTTGTCAATATTCAATAGATTTTCGTGCTTTGCAACACAAGCATGAATGATGCTACCTAAATAATTCAATGTGAGCACTGAGCTATTTTTCCTCTGTTTTCAAGAAAATATTGCTGATTACTTCATAATTTGATTGATGAAATACTTTCGCTTTACTTCGATCATGGAAACTTAAAATCCCATTGCTTCTATTAATAGATATCCTCTGTAATGTTATTACCAACGTGTGAATTGAAAGAAAAGTATTGTTGAAAGTATGTTTTTGTTGCAAAGATTATGGATGACAATGTTTGAAAACTTTCATAATCTAAAACTGAAATAGCACACTGACACTTCAGTCAATGCTCAATCAATTTCAGATTCAAAAAGCTTGGTCCACTTCACAAACATTTTACAAATTGTTGAATAATTGCATGCAATTTGCAATCAAATCTCCTCAAAGGACATGAATAATTTCATTGAAAGGCTGTGATTTGGACATTGTTTTTAAAGTTGTCTTGCAGTGTGATCTGTTAATATAACCCATAACAAGGTTTGTACTTCAGTTTTCAAACAATTTGATTCATATCAGTAATCAGACAGGGTTTGATGGCAGAACACAATATACAGACAAAGACAAGTCACATCTTCACCGGCTGATCTTAGTGGCAACCAAGGTCGTGTTTCATTATTCGTTTGACATTGATTCGGCACATGTAAACGTACGCAGCGACACCAACAACTTTGTTGATTAATTATTACCGACTTGTCACACGTAAATGCAAAATTAATACAGTAGCTCGTATGATGTTAAGGCTGATCTCGCAAGGAGACAATTCAAATGATACCAAACCCTGAATGAATTGAAAATGCTAGACAAATCTCATCAACACAAGGAAAATTGAAAGAATTTGATGAATTCAAAAATGAAAGTTTTCAATGATACTTAGTTCAATTCCTTACCTTTTCAGGTCTGCCATTAGAGAGCTTATTGAAAGATTTAACAAATAGCGTCACTTTTATCAAGATCGCAGCTGTTGTTATAAATATTGCGAGAAAGTACAAATAAATTTTTATTCATTTTAACCTTGTCACCACAAGTTGGCAAATATGAACCTGAACTGTCTCTCAAATTAAACTATGGAACATTAGCTTTTATGCGATGTATGGTTTGTTTGTGTGCGACACGATTGGAGGGCATGAGATACGATTTAATATTGACTAAAGAAAGGTGGTCCGTTTTATAGAAGCATGAACAACTCTGTTATGTCAGTGAGAAGAGTCTATCCCTGTATGAGAAGAATGTAGTGAATGTAGAAGAGTGTGTGTCGTGGTGCCTAAAGATTGTCACAGGCCAAGTGATATCTTGATAGCTCGTGTCATATGCTAAGACAGTAATTCTCAAGGGCAATATCGCCCCTCTGTGTGAAAATACTTTGTGGGGCGATGCTCAGTTGGTGGGCGATGACAAAATTGAGACTTAAAAATACTTAAATTAAACAATTAGGGCCTGAATGTAGATTCAATTTTAAGTCTCATGCGAGTATTGAACAAAGCGTTCAATTTATCATCCTTATTGTCAACATATTGAAGAAGAAATAATTGGGAGATAATCAGTCCATCTGCTTAACCCTGCATAAGCATAAACATTATTGATCTAAAAACGTTACGACCATAGAGTGAAGGATTACTATGAGGGTGCACTCAAAAATTTTCTCCGTAAATATGAAGAATTGACTCAGAAAAGCGATGTTTTCTGATTCAAAATATTTACCCTTCATTTGACATAAAGATAATAATATTAGATAAAATTGCCTAACAATAGAGTTAGAAATTAAATGAACTTTAGCTCATTTTGCAAGCTTACAACGAGCTTGCAACGAGCATTAGCTCGAGCTAGAATTCATATAGGACAGATGGGAAAAATACCATATTTTTGGATGAAACAACTGTACTAAGAGGAAATTTGTTCTCAAAAGGTAAAAAGATATATATTTTAACGCATTTCAGAATTTTTTGAAATATTTTGGAAGAAAAATGAATTATATTTTTGGTATGATTGATGCTTAAACTTTTTACTCGAAAGCGATACCTAAAATTCATTTACTATTTTAGGTTTTTGATAATTATAAAATAGTTATAACTTATAGATTAGTTAAAGATGGCCTTATAGATAATATGCCAACACACCCGTCCTCTGTGTCTCCTTTGAAGATCCATATTCTCAAGCAAAAATATGAAACCAAGCAGATAGAAAGATCATCTTACTCGAATGCATCTAAATGACATGAAAGCTGATTTCAAAAAGTTGCGAGAAGCCAAGGCCAAGCAGCCAACAATTGCTTCAATGTTTTCGAAAAGTGATCCAATGTTGGTTCGAGGTTTGACTGCATCCTACAAAGTATCACTGTTAATCGCAAAATCTGGAAAGTCTCATACTCTAGGTGTTCCAGCAGTTAAGGAGATAATTGAGACAGTCTTGCAAAGGGATTCGTCATCGATGCTTTCTACCGTACCGCTGAGTAACGTTTCGGTTAAACGTCGAATTGATGAAATGGGCGCCGCGATGTTGAAAACCAGTTGGCTAGAATTCTAGCGAAGACAAAACATTCATTGCAAATCGACGAATCAACCTTACGAGATGATGAATCTTTGCTTCTCGGATTTTTTC
Source organism: Prostheceraeus crozeri (assembly GCA_907163375.1). NCBI lineage: Eukaryota > Metazoa > Platyhelminthes > Polycladida > Euryleptidae > Prostheceraeus > Prostheceraeus crozeri. The sequence goes on from CAJQUW010007848.1 coordinate 23,510, forward strand.
GATTTGTCTTCAAATCAGAAATTCAAGAGGAAATGTGCTTTGCTCTGAAACTTCCAACCGACACAAAAGGCAGTACGGTATTCACTGCAGTTAAAACATATCACGAAGAGAATGAATGGCATTCCACTAAAAAAACATCATTCAATGTGCTACGGATGGTGCTCCAGCAATGATTAGAAGACACCAAGGGTTCATTGCCTTTTTGGAAAGGGAAATACCAGACTTGATGACTATTCATTGCGTTATATACAGACAGCACTTTCTTGCCAAGGTATTAAGCCCAGAACTCCATTACACACTGAAAATTGTTATCAACTGAGTGAATAAATTCAAAGCATGTGCTCTCAATACTAGACTATTTCGCAAGTTGTGTCAAGAAAATGATGAAGAATTCGAGCGTCTACTTCTTCATACTGAAGTAAGATGGCTCTCTAAGGGTCAATGTTTGACAAGATTTTATTCAATATTGGACTGTGTAATTGAATTCCTAATGCAAACATCTGATCCATCATTAGCCGACTACGCTGATAATATGAGAAATGATACTGCATACTTGCCAGACATTTCACTTTATGAATGAGGTCAATAAAAAGTTTCAGGGATCTATGTCCACTCTCATTAGATGCAGAAATGTTGTCGCGAGTTCTATTGAAAATCTCATTCTTTATAAGCAAAAAATGGCAAGGGGTGAGCATCACCATTTCATGAACCTGAGCGGAAACACTATTTCAAACACAGAAGAATAGTGTTCTCGTTATTCCTTCCACCTACGAAAGTTGATTGATAATTTGAAAGAGCGATACCAGGATGTGCTGCAATTAGATGCTCAGCAGTGGATGAACGTAGAGAAACGCGGAGACTTGAGACTCTTTTTAACAAAACTGATGCCGGACATCGACAAGCTTATCAAACAAACTTGTGAGACAGTGAACACATTCGTATAGGCCTACTACTATACTTCATGCCAATAACTTTGTATCGATTCATGATTGTTTTTGTAGTTTTCTATCATATTTTAGTTCTTTAGTACTTCTAAGGTTTTTGAAAAAATAAAAGCTATTTTACCCAAATACTGTGCTAAATTATGCAAAAAAGAGATGCTAAAGATGATAAAGAAAGCGGGCAATTGTGATTTGTGAATTGAATCTTTTTTTAATGAATGCATGGGGAAAAGGACACGCATGCACCAAAGGTGTCCCCCAGCAAAAGTGTATTGACAGAAAGGAAATAGATAATAGAAGAAAGAAATTTGGGGATGACTATATAACTAAGTAGTAATCTAAGCATTAACTAATCTAGTAAACATGGATAACTAAGTCAGAAAGTAAAACTTATTAGAAAATAACAATAGAGACAATCTAAGACTGCCTTTACTACCTGTACTGAATAAAAATCTAGCATAAATGCCATGTCTTCGACTTGTGACATTTAAAACGAAGATGACTATTCGAATGTATGTTTTTAAATATTATTCACCAAGCATTTATCAAGAAAGACTACAGGCTATCTATATGTGTCATATGCATGTCAATTGTATTGACAAAATGATTTCTACGCTCACTATTGAGTTCTACTTTCATGCTCTGTTAAAGCATTCATTTGCCTTATCCTGTAATGCAAAATATGAACTCTAAAGGGATAAACACAAGAAAAACAAATATTTGACAATATTGTCTATCAGGTCATTTACGACATAGTTAGATGCCATCTTTGATCTATTATGCTTTATTGATCTCAAGGGTTTCGTTTGTTTTAATAAAACAAAGGATCTCCTTGTCTAATTGTTTTCTGTTCATAGATGTTGGATTAAAAGATCAAAGCGTTTCTACTCGATAAATCAGTGTATATAAAACACTCGAAAATGTCGGCAATTTTGAAGCAAGGAAGAGTCGAGTCATTTCAAACATGTTGCGACAACAAGATCGAAATTGAATTATCAATATGCGGCTATCTGTCAAGAGTCAAATGCTTTTCTGAACCATTTCATTTTAATGGAAATGAAGGTTTTGAATGACTTTGGCTAACTGAGTGAATTATCTCCAGTTCATGCTATGCTCACTGTAAATCTAGATGCCCAATATGGACTTGGTGGGGAAAGAAAAGGTTTATGATAAAAAAGTGTAATAATAGGCGATAATAGTTGTCCGCAATGTAAGTTAATGAAGTTATACGTAGATGAAGCTATTCTACTCTTGCTTTAAACTTTTGTTTGAAGTAATGATATATCTGATTTGATCATATAATATAGCATGACAAAGAATTAAATTCTTTTATATACTTAGAAAGCATTTCAAAATAAAGCGGAATCTTTTTAAGAAAATCTAAACAAAATTACATTATACATGTACAGTATTTCAGCTGGTTTTAACTTCAAATATCGAGAAGACGTTTAGTTTTTGTCACTTTGTCTAGCAAAACAGCAAGCAAGTCAGTTTTTATTAAAGACATTTTGATTCCGTTAAATAGTCGCGGGTTTCATTTTACTTGGATGTTTGCAATTTCATTGTTTAATTAGGTTTAGGAAACTAACTAGTAACATTAGGATTCCTGACAGGAAACCAAATGCGCATTTTGACGGTCTTGTTAAGGATGTTTTAGCACTACCAACAGAAGAAATGTTTGCTCCATATGGTCCACTTAATAAACTGAAATATTCCACATTTTGACGACTGCGCTTTCTTTGCTCATGTCGATTTAGAGATATCTATTTTTTTAATTTGTGTATCGTACTTATCCCTTCGTGCAGTCCACTCTATGACGCTCTATGTAGCTGTTCATCGGTGTTATAAGTCAAACGTAATTAACTAATATACAATTTTTTAACAATTGAAATCTACATCATCCAAGAATCACACTCGAGATTGAATTTTCGGCAAATGATAGTGTTCTAAGAGTTATAGATTTCAAAAATAAGTGATGAAGCCAGACAAAACTCAAAAACTTGAACTTCTCAATAAGCACAAGAGAAGAAATTTTTATACACCTTGATTCTTGATTCCAATGTTGCTCCATCATTTGCCAAATGAAATGCAGCAAAGGTCAGCAGTCATACATCGACAATCCTGTAGGGATTCCCCAACACCGCAGAAATGTATTCCCTTATGCAATATTAAGCATGGCTGTTTTTTTAGTATGACATTTTTTCTGTTTTATGAAGATGCAGGACCATGTCGCATAAGTAGTGTATGGACCAGGACATGTAGGCCCAAATATATCATATCCTCCAATTAAGCACGGAATTAAATAATGAGAATATTGATGCATGATGGATGTGGCAATTTTAAATGAATCTGCCAAGGTAGCATTTACAATTCAAACCCTCAAATATTTCAATAATCCGGTAGCGTATACATGTAGCGCGCATGTAGCACTTAGGTAGAGGCCAGCATTCAGTAAACATTTTAATGCTTCGATTAAGTGATGCGTAGCCTTATTGCAAGATAAATGACAGAAACATAAAACGCTTTTAACTCTGTTGAGATATTTATCAAGTGTGGTTGATAATGATCAAAATCATTAGGCAAAAGTTTTACCATTTGATCCATAACTTCATTGTTAAGCGAACATGCTTGTAATACTTCAACGATGTTTTTCTTCCATTTCTAGTGTCACTTTACAGCGAACTCCAGCGATTGTAGTTTACATACAGCAGTTCATAGTTTACGTCGTCAGCGATTGCATTTCATTGTGTTTTGTGGCCGCAAGCGCTTTTGATGCATTTTAACTTGCATTTTGCAAGTGTCCCACATAAATTTTGAATCATTTGCGTTTACTTGACTTACTAATTTTAGTTGACTTTTCCAAGCTTCATTTGAAATTTCGTGTTTGAGAATGTCATCCACTGCTTCAAGTGAACGTTGTATTGCTCCATTTGCCATTCGTAGATTTTCAAAGCTTTCTTTACGATGTAGATCATAATTTCAATGTTTATTCGGATTCATTTCATGTTATTTGAGATTTATATGTTCATCATAGCAACATCCTTCCGACACCACCTACAACACTTATAACATGATTAGGCCTGCTAACTTAAATACTGGCGACTTCATTGTTTCACATGACTTCATTAACAGAAAGAAATGACAAAACTTTATCTCCTTCTGTGTCTGTGAATCAAAAGGGTTTGTGATCCCAACCAACCACACGTGTGTATCACCTCACTTACACAATGTTGTCTTTTCCGTCCTTTAATACATTCTTTATCATCTGCTTTGTCTTCACTTACATGAACATGTTACCTACATGTGCTTTATAAGTAGCTAAAATGTATCCCAAATTATTTGTTCGTGGGATGTATTATGAAAATCACACTATTGCAAGCAATTCATTTTGTATTTGATCAAGAGCTCGCTGCGTATTCAACTTCCATTTTATGCTGCATGCTTGTTATTTGCTGTTATATACATATTGTTAACAACATGAGTGGCATAAGTAGTCCTACTCCCATAGAATTTTGTGAAAAGTCGTCCATTTAATCAGGTAGGCCTTGAGAGCACAACTCATTTTCTTCATTTCGTCTAATTATGAGGAATTCTCGAGGAGAGACGTGACTTCTATCATGAAGAAAGTTCTGGACACAAAACGTCTAGGAAGCAAGATATACTTATTCTTTCTCAATCAATGCCGAAAGTTGAAGTGAGAGTTTTTGGAAATAACCAGTATGTTTTATTAGCGCGTACAATTATCCTACCGTTGATGGCCATTAATTTTGAAATACTATACTTGACAATAATGACTAAATCTTGATGGAAAAACATCAGCGATTCGAAGTGCGATTTGGTGTTCAACTCATTAATACCGAGTGGCAACTTTTTCAACCATGTTGACCCGCATCTTTTGGGACAATCACCAGGGCGCCAAAAAAGGGTCCAAATTAAAAAGGAGATCGACGCGATTCTTATGGTACCACTCCCTACCTCGCATGATGCCTAGAACGCCCGCAAATAGCATTTGAATTTTAAAAAAACAGCTCTAATTTTTTTAGTAACACACTCGTCATTAATGGGCTAAGATTGATCTTAAACGTGTGCATGCACGTGAAAGGATGAAAAGTGCACAGAATGTTCCCGAAAAATTCATTACGTGGAGTTCAAGGTTGAAAGGGTTGCACAATAACAATAATGCGTCAAATCAATTCAATGATTCGCGATTGAGCTTTTCAATGTTTGTTCAATGCTGAAAGCCTATTGTGTGTATCAATTATATAACAAAGGCCCATGACCATGATCATCGGTTTACAAACGTCATTCTTTGCTTGCATTACTTGATGAGAAGACGTTCCATTGAGCGCAAAGGGAGATGGTTAGAATAGTTGAGACTCAAAACGCAACCTTTCCAGAACTCTCTCTGAACAATGCAGACTTGGGATCGTGTAAGTCTTTCAAATCAATGATCTTTTAACTTTATATACACATCAAGTGCAAAATAGAAGTTTCTACAGGTCTTTGTTGAAATTTTAGCTTTTCCGTCAATCGAAATTCATTATTGTCATCAAAATATGCCGAAAACCCCGCTGTTAAATTTGAAAATTTAAAGCATCACAACTTTAAGCAATTATTTATATTTGGCAAATTTGCACTGGTTTTGTCTCTTTAACTCATATTTCTAATGAGATCCAGTTAATCTTAAAATGTAATCGCTTCATTTCATTCTAATTAAAGACATATGCGGTCAGTCAGACTATAGTTTGCAGCCTTTTTTACAATTGATTTCGACAGACTTCAGGCCTTGTCAAGCTTACCCAGTGCTTGATTTTGAGTAGCATTATATGAACTAGGCATATCAGAAAAAGGGACCAGCAAAAATAATGAGCATGTGAAACAAGTAATAAGAAAGGCATTGAGAAGAGTTTTATGATTCGTAATCTCAAGCGCCTTGGTTGTTATAAAACTTGTTGCTTGATTGTTGCTCTGCGGTTATCAGATTGATGTCAATGTATATGTTCTCATGTTTTCGTAATGCCTCGCTGTATTGAAAGAATCGCATTGCCAATGTAGAGGAAAGTATCTTACGAATTATAGGTGCTTCAAAGAATGTGACTAATGCTTTAACGTCGGCAGCATCAAAACTCGTGAAAAGTTTTTTTAATCTGTGTGAGTAATCATCCTCTCAAGGAAATCATCAATGTCAAATCATTCATGCTCGTGGTGTGAGTACTCGGTCGTTATCAACCTTTTACTGCTTCCCACCGCCGCAACTGCCCGATTTCGTAATTCATCTATCAAGGATTGCAAATAGCATTTTTTAGTGGTAATAAAATTTTTACAATTTAATTCTTCTTTTTCTTCTCGATACCATGTTCAATAACGTATGATGCCATTGCATTTCTTTACTTTCACCGATATTGTCCTCGTATATTTTGTTAAGTTCACAGAACCGGTAAAGCAGTGTACCGGTACTAACAAAGCTATATTCTACAATCGAACTCAAATTATAAAAAGCAATCAATTAATTTCAGCGGGAGGCAATTCAGTTAGTTGATAACATTAATCTAAAACCTGCAATCTTTTTCTATGACAACAATGATGTTATTATCCCTATAGCTTGCATAAAACCGAACAGTGATTTGACAGACCGTTGCCTTAAGTTCATAGCACACAATTTATAATTGGCCATGCATGTCAATGCATTATTGCAAAATAAGGTCACTTAAGTTTTGCCAAATAATTATACTGATTTTTGTTCCAAATACCACTGATCTTTCCTGAGAGCAATCGATTGGCGATAACATGGATGTAATGTATCTAATATAAGCATGGCCGTAATACAGCGTGTATTTCTGCTTCTTTTAAGCTATATGTAACTTCATTACTAATGGTGTTCAGGAATCCTGAATTCAACCAACTACATGATAACACCCTAATTGAATGCTATCTGAATTTGTCAATGAAATATCAAAATTAGTCTTCGAATTTATCATGTGCAACGCGCAAGCCAACTTTTCATAGTCAAGCAGTTTAAATTGTAAGAGTATGCTGACTTCGTAAACGAAACGTCATGGAAAACGAATGCAGACCAACATTGTTGTCAATCAGAGGGAGGCAAGCAATGAATAAACAACAACAAAATAAAATCATTAACAAAAATCGAAATACTAGATAACGAAGTAATAGTGAGATCAACTAAATATCTGAGAAAGATGAGATCGTTGCATAAAATGAAGCTTTTAGGGCCTTTTGCAATACAGTGACAAACTTTAAAACAAAGAAAGGACGCAATATCGCAAATATTCTTGCGCTATTTTATACTGTTCTGGGAATAATAGCAATCTCACAACGATTCAAATGATCCATCGGCTGTTATGTTCTGTATGTTGCGCTTCTAAAAACAATATTTTGTGATCAGCAGTTTCATGTTCCGATTACTCCAATCAATGTTGTGACTGATAAATGTATAGGTCGAGGGCAGTGCCAAGGTGGTAGGTAATAACGATTCACTTTTCTGCATGTATATCTCATGCTATCATAATATTCAATTAGCTTCAAATGCAGTTCATATTAGACAGATTATTCGATTTATCTTTTTGTAGATATTTTATTACAGTTTGTATCCCATTTCTATTGAAACAAATACTCGATTATTATCATCATCATTATTTCAGCAATCAATTAATTGCAATATTCATCATCATCATCAGCCTTTCGTGCCACTGCAGGCAGATGGCCTCCACTTCCTCCTCCAGCTTCTTCGATCTTGCGCTTTCTGAATCCAGTTGATTCCGCTCTTTTCCTCAATATCGTCTTTCCATCTTCTCCTTGGCCTTCCTCTTCGCCTTGGTCTTTCTAGTGGCGTCCATTCCGTTACTTTCTTGGCCCATTTGTTGTTGTTCATTCTGGCATGGTGTCCTGCCCAGTGTCCTTCATCGTTCTGATTTTACTCGTTATGTCAATGTCCTTTCTCTGATGTTCTTGTTCCGTATTTTGTCCTTCTTCGTGATGTTTAACATTGCTCTTTCCATACTTCTTTGTGCCACAGCCAGTTTCATTTCTTGTCGTTTTGTTAGTGTCCACGTTTCTGCACCATACGTCATTGATAGCAGTATGACCGTATCAAACAACCTTCGTTTCAAACATATTGGCATGTTCCTGTGTTTGAGTAGCTTGCTGAATTGTCGGAAATTGCAATATTATGACATTATTAATTAACTTCAAAGTGATTGCAATGTAATTTCTGATGATCTGCAGGGAGCTTCTTGTAGTTTTGATCGAGGAGGAGCACTTGTACAGAATGTCCAGTTCTGGTTGGTCCTCAGAATCGTCTGCAATCGTCCAGTTTGTGATTGGCCTTGGGTTGCCATGGCAATCGCATCGATTGCTGTTCACTTACCATCCTTGTCTCACACTGCATGTTATTAAGTTTTGTTCCTCTGATTAACACCAGTTCCGCGTCAACACACGACTTAGAGCGGACAGTATTTTTTAATGCCACTTTGTCTTGAAACATATGAATCGGTCCTTTGCACTTGGTTTTCTATACGAATTATGCAACGGGTCACATTTCTTCAAGAGCATCAATCTTATTCAATGAACTCTTCTTGTTATGCAGTACCACATGTGTGATTCACAATTTCTTACTGTTTTGGAGAAATTTACACGCAGTTGACTGGTCATGACAGCATTACTGAAGAAAGAATAATATTTTACACATCCCTCGAGTCATGCTGTCTTGGAGAGGAAATATTCTTTGAAAGTAACTTCGATGAAAGTGACTATTACCACAAGATCTTGTTAATCAGAGCATCTATTTTCTAACGCATGAGCATATCACAAACTACTTGACAGTGTGCGAGAAAAAATCAAAAGCAATGATACAAACATGTATACGGTCCGCAGTAACATTCAGATGAAAAATGAAACTTGATTTATGAATCATGAAATGACACCTGTGAAAATTGAATAAATCTGCATGCAATTGAAATCTGTAGAGCATTGTCATTTCAACCACTGAAATTCTACGCAAGGATTTTTATGGTACTCAGAATGCATTCAGCTAGTTAGCAATTCGGACAAGTGTCTCAAATTCAATAATGTACTTAGCCTGCTGGAAAAGTCAAAAGGCAATTAAATAAATTTGCAAAGTTAACAATCTTGAAATTTAAGCCAAGAGGCAGACAAGGTCTTCGGGTATTTATACGAAGATTTGGATTATAATGGTGTATTAATAATAAGCTAGTTTAATTTCCTTTTAATTGAGCTTCTTATATGTAAATTTTCGTTCTTTTTGATATATAGCGAGTTTCATTCCAAGCACCAAATCGTTCGTATATAAACACAAGAATGGTTTAAAAAATTTTGCCTTTTTAAAGATCGTTCAAAATATTTTTAGACCTCAGGAACATTATTTCCTCAAAAAATGAATAATTTGACATAAAAAATGTCTATAGTGTGCTTAACTTTCTTGAGTCAATACTTTACCTACTACATATATTCCTACTCTATTGTGCATAATGTAAATAGACAATTAAATATTGAGCTGCATCCACAGTTGAAAAATGGGGTCCGAACTGAATAGCTGCCATTTCATCCAAAATCAGGAATCATCAGCAGGCCTAGTTCACATCTCTCAACATCGACACAACTCCCTATTTAAAGTTGCAAGCATGCCCGGGTAAATTTGAGATTTGCAATTAACAAGCCAGTGAAATTTCGAAGGGCATTCATTAAATATCACTTTAAAAACACTATAGGGCAAATCGCCTACATTAGTGCGTCTGAAATAATTAGTAATGAAATACTATTATATATTATTGCAATACGTATCATTAATTATTGCAGGCGCACTAACGGAGGCGATTTGTCCTATAGTGTGTTTAAAGTGATATTCAATGAATGCCCGTCAAAATTTCACCAGCTTGTTAATTGCAAATATCTATGGTGCATGCAAAACATTTATAATTAATACATCAAGCCGAGAATTTGAAGCCAAGTTCGACCATTGTAAATGTAGAATTGAGTTATTTCATACTCTAACTCCTTTGCTACAGAATTAAAGCTATGAATTATACGGAACGTATATTTGGAATAATATTAATATACTGATCTAACATTAATAGGGCTTCAAATCAAGAGTGAGTTAGATTGATCAAAGCATTTACTAAAGTAATTAGAAGCATTATGAGAAATGAGAAAAGACGAGATGAATGAAATTTTTAACACAGCTAACTAGATGATAACTTAGAGAAAGTTGTATTGTTATTACGCATTGAGTATCAAACAACCTCGTAGAACGAGTACAATATCTTTGAAATATCAATGTAGAAAGCAGGAAGGACATGTGTTACGGTGTTTTTGAATAGCGAACCGAGTTCAATAATATCTTTTCAATTTGAACAATATGCACTTTTTATATTTCTAAATAAACTCCTGAGTGCATCTATCGCGATAACAGACAGATATTAGAATAATACTCAGATATGAATTATTCGCACACGCATTATGTCGAATCAATCGTCAAATTACTTGCAATTATTAACATGATAAGCATATGTGTTAAAACAATATAACTCTTCCCACTTTTCGAAAATTTGTACGTTGCCATTTTTTATCAGGTACACTTAATTTCCATTATTATGCTTATAGGTTTTATGTGGTGTTATCAAGTTTTTTCGGTCGAACTTAGACCAGAGATTCTACTAAAATAAAGAAGATCCTCTCTTCAGCTTTCATAGCTTTTGGTAGTGTATCTAGGAAATATCTAAGAAAATCTAAAATTTTCATTATTTTTTTAAATTAGAATACTTCGAATGAGCAAATTCATGATCCAGATTGTCAAAATTAACGTCTGAGTTGAGTTGAATTAGCTGAATTGCAACTTTTTGAGCATAGAATATTTGCATTACCACATGATTTGTCAATTACTTTTAAAGAACATATACTGTAGTAATGTCTATGTGGACGGCCACTGCTGTAGACGGAAAAACTTTTAGCCTAAACAGCAGTATCCGATGTCCATGGAGATTCACAGCGACATTCGATTTCTATGCTAAAGACCTGCATTATCTGATTATGCAGACACATTAAAATCAATGCTTTCACAGAAAAGAGGGCCAGATATAGTAACTTTCGGTGAGGGGCAAGTCCAAAACGATGGATGTAATCGATCTTTGTTTAATTGGCTAATCAAGCAAAGATCGATTGCATCCATCGTTTTAGGCTTCCCTCTCACTAATAGTTAAAATCAATACTTAACGAAAATGCTAGCAGTGCAGTTATTACATACAGCGTCGTTTGTGCACACGGCCGACGATTGGAAATCTTGATTCATTGGAATATGTACTATGATGGTAAGTAAATCGGTCATTTCAAATTATAATTGAAAAGGTTTCTTGTGTTAAGTAATTAACTCATAATCAACAAACATCACTTGAATTCAGATTTCTCATTAAACATTAAAATGAAATCATTAAAGCTCTTCATTTTCAAATCAGAAAATATTCAACTTTATCATATCAGTTTCATATATTTGAAAAAATCTAAGGACCTAATTCATTAAGTACATTGTTTCCACCCTGTATATTAGACTCATTCCTGAACATTTCACGTTTTAATCAATACTGACTTACGCCTGCTTAAAATGTAAACATAAATCACAATTCGACTGCTGGATTACTCTACTTTCTACTTTTGTAAAATTTCTTGATGGAAGTTAAGACAGTTTTATAACAATCATATCGGATATGTTAATTCAGCATTCAACAGACGCACGTGTCACGCTGTAATATATAAACTCCATTCATTCAAAGGACAAATTGAATGCTTAAAAGCTGGTTTGCTGGGCCTAGGTGTCATTCAACTTCAAAGGTTACCGGTCGCAATCAGTTAAGCGTATTACATCATAGTTACATCAGTAGTACAGTATTACATGAATTAAAGACCGATTATTTAACTCAAAAATGCTTTACCTGACGAATCTAGCGCTAAAATTTGATATGCGAGTATGTAACTGAATTAAGAATTATAACATAAAATTTTGAAACATTTAAGCAATTACCAGTCAACATGTTTTATGAGTGACGGATAGAATCTGACCACGAACTTAGAATTCACGTTGTCTCGGTCATGGTATAATAGCTTTCAAAGTGCTTAGAAATGTGCTCGTCTTAGTGTACCATTGCGTCATGATGATTCATAAACTAAACACAAAAATTAATGACAACATCGACCTCGAAGGCTTCAGAAATTTCCCCTTTTTAAAAGCGTCATGTAATTCTAATAGTTTAAACTGTTATTTTCCTTATACATCTACTTTCAATTAGCATTGCACTGCTTCTTTTAATTAAGATTTACTAGTTTGTATTAATGCCATGCATTTTGTATCCAGGCAGGCAAATTCCTCAATATATTGCTATTGGCAGATTGAATCGCAATACTACTTATCGGATTTTTTTACATCTATATTCCTTCTAGCCACATGATTGCAGCACTACTGCAGTTTAGTGCACCCTCTATGAAAGAGACGGAAACGCGCCTACTGCAGTTTAGTGCACCCTAAAACAACGGCGCATTCTCCCGCAAACGATGACTACGCACATTACACCGAAGCGCGCGCTCGGTGTAATGTGCAAAGACGAAGACGAAGACACACGAAGACACAAAGACACTCATTTATAACTATAGGGAAGGACGAACGGCATTCATTCTGTTGATTAAATCATGTTGCTCTCACATGCATTTTAGGGTGCACTAAACTGCAGTAGGGGTAAAAGAGGGTGCACTAAACTGAAATAGTGCCCATGATTGCTACATATTGTGCGTAATTTAGCTATGGTAGTATAAAGTGGAAAAAGGACGCAAGAATGCATGATATTTCAAGGTAAGTAATGTACAAATCAGAGGCCGCTTTTAGTCCCTGTAATCAGTCTTGTAATGTCTTATCAATCCGATAATTTTGAAAGTAAATATTTATTGACTTATTGACATTTACACAATTACCCAATTAGTGGTGGTGTCATTTACATAATACGCCATCATTCTACAGATTGTTCATAAGGTAGAAAGAATAAAAGTAGTAGAATTAGATTCCCATCACCAGTTTAAAACCTTCATTAAGTTACCTAGAGAACCTTTTTGACGAAATTTTATTTAACACATCGATAGTTATAGAAATGACAATGCAAATCGGATATAGATATTGCTAGAAATCAGCAACACAGTTCATTGAAATGAATTTACTTAATCAATGAGGCGACAAGGAAATGCCGTATAAGATACTTGCAGCTATTGCAGCCGATGCAACTCATGCGATGTGCTCAGCATATATAGTTCAAAGCAGAGCTGTGTCAGACGCGTAAATGTCGCACATACGTGCGAGCATTTACTTCGCAACTAAGACAAGTTCCTCAGGTATCAGTGTTATTTCTTCAAAGTCTCACATAATGTTGGGACTATATTTCATGACATATCAGTTATACACTTAGAAGGCTTATTCCAATGCCTGTTTATATGAATAAATGAGATACGTTTATTCTCATTACTTTTTTCATTCGTCAAGGCGAATATTGAGATTCTACTAGTTGTAATGTAATTGATAGTCTGCTTGTCTTACTTAGCAGTTTAGAATACTTTACGTGATATGATTTATGAAAGTCAATTTACAGACACTAACTAAACTTATATTACAACTTGACATTGAGAGCGCTTCTCTCCCGATGATAAGCAACATAAGTACGGAATATTGTCTATCATTACTTTCAAGATAAATTCAGTTAAGTAAATCATCCCGTGGATGTTTACAATAATCTGAGTGTAGTCTCTTAATAGCATTTGACGTCTAACTTTCGATTATCGACTGAATTTTGAATCAAACCAACCGAGATCGTTAGTTTAGCATGATTCTCAACCAGTGGTGTCAGCTTTTCTCTATCACACAACAATTTTTCAATAATCACCCTTTTATGTCCTTTTATATGAACATGCTGTCAGAAATCGATTTTACTACTTATTTGAACATAATGAAGACGTTACCAGTTGACTATTTCAATAGTAAGTATTTGCTTAAATTCATGGGGTATTCTAACATCGCGTCAAACTAACTGATGAGGGCAAAAACAGGGCTATTTGTCAGAGCCTTTAACCTGAAAGTCACTGTTAGAAAGTTTTGACAATGTGACTTGAAAGTGGCGAGCGAAATGGGATTCAATACTTCTGAGAATGCGGTAGAACGTCTGGAGTTACGTGTTGTACATAGAATTGCCGGTTGTTGCGACTAATAAAAATATGTAAATATGTAAAATTGAAAACCAGTATATAACCATTATTTTATAATCCAAGTGTAATAAACACAGCACCACAGATAATATTTTGACACTTGTTCTGCACTTTTGAATCTAAGTGATTGGTCCAAGTTACAAAAATGGGATAAATGGGATAACCGTAATGCTGCGCATGCAGTATGCTGCATCAGTTCATCCCCCGGAAATGAAACAGGTGGTGTTAAAGGATTGAAATAGTTATGAATTAAATGTTCCTGCTAAAACTCGCGAAAATGTATTATTAACAAAATTGAAAGTTGCTTTCTACTAACCCAGTCACAACAATTGCTCAAAATGAGACCTGCATGCTGATACACCTGCTTCACATCGCTTGAAGAAATTGCTGTTACATGCGTCTTATAGTAGGCTTGACGATGGAATTCAACACTGCTACAATTCTATCTCTCAGCTCATGAGACGATCTTCGAAATTTGTATGTCTGATCCCTTACGTATCCCAGTAGCCAAAACTGGCTCATCGCCAGATCAGGACTTCGAGATGGCCGCCTCAATCTATCCAGTGATCTTCAGGATTTTCGTTAGGCAGTATTTTCGCTCTGCTTTCTCCGAAAAAAGGGATTCACTGTTTCTTGAAGAAGATCACATTATTTTTCAGTAAGTTCTGTCCCATCGATGAGTTCATGCACAATCCCATAGTCAAAAGTAATCATCGCCCGCCCAAAAACCAACCAGAGATTTGAGAAGTTGTACACAAGTCACATGAGGGTTTTCCGAGGTTGAGGGTTGACTTGATCATTTTAATGAAAAGCAGCCTCATAGGTAAAGTCAATCTTTCGATGCCAGCCAGAATTTTCGTTGTTCATCTGTAAAACGGTGCGGCAGAAGTTCAACCGAGGCTCAAAATCCACCTCTTTCAGTTCTTGCACTCTGGTAAATGCTAAAGGTTATATTATATTCTTGCGCAATATTCTTTGCATCGATGATTGCGACGCGTCGAGGTGCCGCAACTTTCCGCTGCGAAGTAGTGAGCCTATGTATTGTCCACAAACGCTTCAACAATTTCTGCTCCTTGCTTTTGTTACAATTTTCTCTATGTAAGATGATAAGTTGTTTAATCTAGTTTGAATTATTTATATAATCTTGTTTTTGAATTATTTTTATCGTCTCTTTTATATAATAGTGAAGTCCAACTGCTACCCCATGGAATTTCATCAGTTTTATTCAATGCACAATTACCGGTATACAAAATTTCTAGTTTTAATTGTTTCATTTCCACATGATTTCAATATTTCATAAAGAGTTCTGTCAGGGCCACCTGTTTTCTGTAGTTTTGATTCATTGACAGCATTTCTAATTTCACTTTGTGCTATTCTGACATCTAGGTTATCAACATCTATTTGCTCCGTTTGTCTTCAAATACATTTCAATTGCTTTGCCATTACTTTAGATAACTGCCGGCATTTAATTTAGATTTTGACAGTAAAATTCGCTGAAAATTTCTTTGAAACAATCACCCGGTAGTCTAACACCTGCAACACACAATTGACGAGGAAAGTTAAGACATTTTAGATGTGTGCTGAATGAATATTTAATAGTGATGACTGCAAAGTAAATGCAGCTGCTTCTCAATTACATGGCAAAAAGTGCAATTTATTGCCATTACAACGCAAGTCTGCTATTCAAGTCTCAGGACATTTTTACATTCTTATACGGTACAATGCGTTAGTATGGAATCACTCATTGAAATGAGTCTCAACTAAATAAGCGGTTAGTAGCCTACAATATGGCCCCGTCATTTATGCGAAGCTGCAACTTTCATGATTTTTGTAAAATTTGAGCTCCTGACGTATGCACCATAAACCCTATCTCTTAGTAATGCATAAATACTAACATTTTGACTTTTGTGCAATGCAAGTCAGCTGCTTCACCGCTTCATTTTATTGCGTTGTCGTTCCTCAATGAATGGTTGTCGCAATGCCTTTCAATGTCGTTCATCTGTTACACGCGATGTTTGGCTCGAAAAATTCTGAATTTCGTGACTGAGAACACTGTTTAGGAATATTTTAAGGCAAGTAAGCTGGCAATTGATAAATTTATCAAATCTCAACAGCTGGAACCACTACGAGATACGTTTCGGCTTGTTGGGCCTCATTAGTCGTGGGTAGGTTCGAAACAGCGCCGTTGGATGTGGCATTAAGTGGTTGCAAAATGCAATCCGCCATCCACGTGCATGTGTTAAAGCAGTGGTTAGTTCTAGCTCTCAGCACATGGTCCGATGGCCTTGTGATAAGAGGGCATGCTTGCACGTCCATTAGCTACGTCGTTTGTTCGAACCTACCCACGACCCAATGATGAGACCCAACGGACCGAAGCTTATCTCGTCGTGGCTACATCTCTTGAAGTTTGATAAAATATGATTCGTTTAGGAATAATTTCAATCCACATTGAAGTGTTAAATATATTGAACATGTGCCTTGAAATTCTAATAAATCCTTTTAGTGAAGCCTACTGGTGTACATAGAAAGTTTTACTATTTTTTGTTGAATTCCATGTTGGCATGTGCTTCTTCTAAAACGTTTGCTGCTATTGTTCTATTGTTGATTGTCTTACCGTAGACATTTGAATCCATTTCTTTGGAGTGGTAGGTTGTTATCAACCTACTTGAATTTATTGTTAACTGATAATTGACCAAGTCAGCAATTGAGTTATGGATTAATCCTGATACGAGGACGGAGTGAAGTTGCGTTTAATCTCTGAAGGTGAGCACTATTTCTGTAGCTCCAGTCTTCGGACGGAAGTTCTGTGCGTGAAAGGTGATACAAGCGAACAAATTGCTAATTCCTCAATGTCGTGATAATTAGTTCTTCAACTTATATGTTTTCCTTTGACTCTTCATCTTAATGTGTTCTGTAGCAGTCAAAATTGGAAATTACAACTCAAATTGAATTTTTGCCAACTGAAAAATAATTTTAATGTTATACGGTGACACGTAAAGCAATAATTGTGGACTATTATCTACCAACAACGATGTCTGATATACGTCTAATAACTAGGGCGATCCATTTAGACTGCTATAAAGTAAAAGTATTTTCTCTGAATGAAATCTCAGAAACTTTTAGCAACCTGAATTTTATCGAATAATGTAGATCATTCTTTCCTAAATGCAAGACATGTTATTGGTGTGAATTCCCGATCATTGTTGTCTTTGTACCCTCCCACGGTCAAAACTACCCGATTTGGACCCTCTAATCCCGAGATTGATCGAAAGGACACCTGAGGATGGAGGGGAGGTAAAGCACCTGTTATTCTTTCATATGGTGCTGATAATATATACTCATTGACATAATTAATGACACAAACTATCATTGGCTTGAATTGAAGTTTGTTTAATTTTTTCTCAGGTATAATGCAATATCTCGCTTTCCATGTATTACCATTCAGCACATTAGAGAATGAGAGAATAGAGAAAGATCTATGGTGGTCAAATTTCAAATTTTGATATCGATGCAACTGTCACAATTGCTTTTACAAATTGAACATAAACGTGAACTGAAATCCAGCTTTTGTAAAATAAAATGGCACACGATCAATTTACCAGAGGTATGGCTATTGGAATGATTCGTTGTGGTAGAAGTTGTGCGAGTGTTGCCGAAGAGCTGCAACTATCGAGATTCGTTGTTTGAAGGTGGTGGTGTCGATGGAAAGCAGAAGGAGATGTTAAAAAGAAGAAGGGATCTGGTCGACCAAGAAAGTCTGCAGGAAGGACAGACGCACGTCGAGTTTTAGCTGCAAAGATGAATAGATTTGTGTCAGTCCCAAAGCTAGTCGTGCACTGGAAGAGTGCCTCAAATATAGACTGTAGCGTTCGAACGGCTTACCGAAGATTGTGAGAAGCTGGAATTCAATCGCGACGACCAGCTGTCCTAATTCCATTGAGTTTTGAGCACTGCAGAAGACGAGTTGCCTGGTGTGATGCCCATCGCTCATGGAATGACCATCACTGGCAGAAAGTCTGGTGGACCGATGAATCGAGATTCACTCTGGATTTCAATGATGGTCGTGTCAGAGTGCATCGTCTTCCAGGTGAACGCTTTGTCCCATGCTGTATTAAGGAACACGACAGATATGGTGGTGGAAGTGTTATGCTGTGGGGTGGCATTTGGCATGGCGGACGAACGACAGCAGTCATCATCAAAGGCACGTTGACTGGAGAGAGGTATCTCAATGAAATTGTGCTTCCTGTTGTTGCCCCAGTGGTCAGGGTGGAGGATCTCGTCTTCCAAGACGACAACGCAAGACCACATCGCTCCTCGGCTGTCATTGCCACTGTTAGGAGATTGAACATTCAAACCATTGACTGGCCTGCACGCTCACCTGACTTGTCACCCATTGAACAAGTCTGGGACGAGCTTAGGCGGCGAGTGAGAGACCGCTATTCACTTCCACCAGTGTCCCTGAAGATTCTCTCTGAAAGACTGACAGAACAGTGGCTTCTCCTTGAAACATCCTTCATTCAGAAACTTTGTGAATCCATGCCATCTCGGATTACTGAATGTATTGGAGCTAGAGGGGGGCACACGCGCTATTAAAGTTGAATCTACTACATGCGTTGTTTATCTGTGCTAGCGACTTGGTGGAGATTGTGACTAAATTATCAAGGTATCATACATACATATATATATACCAGCCAAAAATGAAAGAAGTTAAAAAAGTAAATGTTTCAAAAATTGTGTCAATGAGTATATAATATTATATATGCTGATAATTATATAATCCCTTCTGAGATGTCTGATGCTTTTGTAAGCTCTTATATTGATATAAATGAGATAATCAAATACACAGAATATGCGCATATGACCCTTGTTTGTCTTTCATTAGATAATTGTTGATAACTTATTTCTAGCTTCTCACATTACGGAGATCGGATCTCCAGAGCAAACATTTGACATCGGGATGTCAGAAAATTCCAAGTTGATGAAATTAGCCATTGTATGCACGGTATCATTACGAGTGAATTGCTTGGTTCCTTCAATCTACATGTCTATGCTTCTTTCTGTATCTGACAAGACATACGTTATTTTGCATTTCATTCAATCTCCGAGCAGAAATGGGAATTTACGTAGAATGTAGAAAGCTCGATGCATCGTGAAGAAGAAATATTTAATATTGAATTGCGTTCTCTGTCGAGAAATTAGAAGAGACCTGAATAATGGTGTCAGAGATCGTCAACAGACGCAGAGTGAGCTCAGAAGACCTCATAATATTGTCCTATTGTCCACGCCATTGGCGATTGTTAAAATAAAGGTGGACACCTCCGGTCGTTGAGAAGATAGTGACCGTCTAAAACACACTGTGTACCACCACGTGTCGAAGACAACGACCGCTTAAAATACTGTTCCAACTAGGACTAAAATACAATCATTGATTAAAAACAATCATTGAATATAGCTCAAGAGCAATACAGTGGCTATGGAGGTTCAAGCATCACAAGGTCCATTTGTTTATGTGGATCCATGTGCTTCCCAGTTAGGCACACTTTATAACTTAATGATATAACATTCATTTAATCACTTAAAATGAGATTTGTCATTTTCATAACTTTGATTTCACTGAAAGGCCAGACATCTTCCAGAGTAGGCAGAAATGTGATATTCCTCGTATCCGCTAGCTTACCCGAATCGCTCTTAAATATAATGAAAACGTCAGTGACAACCGATGTAGCTGCTGCTAATAGGCAAACAGACTGTCCTGATCACAAAATGATATTCATAGAATTTATTTTTGGGAGAACACGGTTTCAGTAAATTGATTCTTCCTAATATCTAGCAATATTAACCTTGATCGGTGTCTGACCAAGCAGTTGAAATTACCGTCAACAAGCAGCTATTGCCCATTCTAGTCCCACTAATTTACGAAACGTCGGATTTCTATGGATAAATCTGTCAGCTGAAATAGATACTGAACAATAGTAATTTTGTTAAATAGAATAGATATTAAGCCGATTCATAGCAGATCACAATTAGCGTTCGTCTGACTAGATGAAATAGTTTTCTTAAAAGTGAAACAATCAGCGGGAATGATATAGACAATTATTATTTCTTCTTCAATTTGTCTTGAATACAATTGATGCCGAAGTCAAATTGAAGACATATCACTTATAATTGTCTATCTCAATCCACAATTCTCTACTAACAAGTTTTATTTCATCTGGTCAGACGAACGCTAATTGTGATCTGCTATGAATCGGCTTAATATCTATTCTATTTAACAAAATTACTATTGTTCAGTATCTATTTCAGCTGACAGATTTATCCATAGAAATCCCACGTTTCGTAAATTAGTGGGACTAGAATGGGCAATAGCTGCTTGTTGACGGTAATTTCAACTGCTTGGTCAGACACCGATCAAGGTTAATATTGCTAGATATTAGGAAGAATCAATTTACTGAAACCGTGTTCTCCCAAAAATAAATTCTGTGAATATCATTTTGTGATCAGGACAGTCTGTTTGCCTATTAGCAGCAGCAACTTCGGTTGTCACTGACGTTTTCATTATATTTAAGAGCGATTCGGGTAAGCTAGCGGATACGAGGAATATCACATTTCTGCCTACTCTGGAAGATGTCTGGCCTTTCAGTGAAATCAAACTGATGAAAATGACAAATCTCATTTTAAGTGATTAAATGAATGTTACATCATTAAGTTATAAAGTGTGCCTAACTCGGAAGCACATGGATCTATATAAACAAATGGAATTTGCGATGTTTGACCCTCCGTATCTTGAAAGATGACTGGTTGTATACATGTAGCTCAAGAATTGTAGTTTTACTGATGTTGGGTGTCAATCTACAAATTAAAAATAACAAGAATCTCTTACACGAATTTAGGAAGAAAATGTCAGTAGCTCTCACACTAATAGGACAAGAACCCCACACCTAGCTTCACCGGCCATGTTCTTACAAAGCCTTAATAATCTTTATAACGTTCAACGAATTTGATTTGGCCTAATGCTATCTGTCTCATGCTCAAATTCTATTCCTCTTCTCTAACAATCATTCCTTAGTTATGATATTTTATTGCCCTTGATGTGATGTGAATTTTGAATTTTGTGCATGCAAACGTTTAATTCTGTTAATACCTGAGGGATGATCTTCCAATAAAGATTGAAATTAACCGTCAAATATGTAGTACATACTTATAGTAAAGATCATTGACTTTTACCATGCAAATACGCTCGAAATTACGGTCCTTAGGGAGCATGTGGGAGTCAAATGATAGTTTTGATAATTAATTGATAGTGTTATGCACATAAATGCTTTGCAGGCCATTGTTTTTCAAACTTCTGTCTGCACACTAGCTTAACTCCGCTGAGAAATTCTATTTTTAAAAAGCTTCCAGTATTCATGCTGTGTTTGTTAAGGAGTTCAGTCCTGAGTATTGGCGAAATTCAGAACAAAGCTCCATTGAATGCGATGTATTTCTGCAACGTCGCTGCCATGTTGACGCAAAAATGTGATAAGAAACGCTGCATTTTAGAGGGCTTTAAACCACATTTGTATGTACAGAAAAATAACGGAAAATTCAAAGTACGTGATAGATAAAATTTTCAGGGGCAGAAAAGTGCATTTTAGAAGACTGTCTAATTTTTAGCGTCATCCTTTACTGAAATGATTTTCTTTGGGAATGATAGTGAAGAAATCAGATTGTTGATATATCAGAATATTTATGCTGCTATATCTTGACAATTCCTACTGTTGATTAGGAAGGACGGCAGGTTTTGCCGATGTTTATTTCACTTCCTCGTTGACAAGCGCAATGAGGTAACTGTTGAGAAAATTGATTATGAACATCAGTACATTGACACATACTATTATAATAATTGAAAATTATCGCCCATATGTTGATGCGCTTGATTATGATTTTTTGCATTGTGAGCGTGTATCAGAGATATCTGCTGAACTTGCAATCAATATTGAAAGACTGTTAATGATAAAGCAATACAAGCAAACATGGAGACACGTGTTCAAAGAATAGCGGTTCAGATCGAGCTCAGACAAAAGCCAGACAATTTCATGTGAAAGATGAACAGATTGAAGGCGGGAAAACGAAGATCATAATTAATTAAAAGAAATGATGTCTTATTATAGAACAATGGAGAGGTCAGAGGTAGAAGAAAAGAAAGTGCGATTTCTGCCACAAGCTGGGTATAGATATCCTATTATGGCCTCTTCTAAAGCAAGTTTAACAACAATTTATATTCAATAAACATAATAGCACAGCATAACCATAAGCACAACCATAACAGAGACATTATCGAAATTATTATTCATTATTTCAAATTATGACTAATGATACAATATATGCTTATGCACAGACTAATTAATGTTGCCTTTGGTTACATATTACCAACTTTCAAAATTGTCCTTTGTTGGTCCATGTAAAACAACAACTGGTTTTGACCATAATTGGCGACAGATTAATTAAAATCGGAAAACATGGACGATGTTTTGAGCATTCACTTCTTCTCAAAAGACGATTCGTCGAAAAACGGTGCTCTTGTCAACGGCACGGGGATGCATGGGGTCGGCCGTCACACTCAAATGTTTGGACTGGGTGCTCGACACCCTATAATGGCAGGGATTAAGATATCTGAAGTTGCTAAATGATATTGGCTATCAAAAGATTGATGTAGACCCCGGTCAGACTGACTGTTCTCCGAAGTTGGAAGTCTTTGGATGCGGATTTATTTAATAATTGCACATCTGTGTTCCGTGCACCGAACACTCGACATTTGGAGACTTTTCCTACGGTCGTCCCTATAAAAATCCGACTTTTCGATTTGTAAGTTAGTGGAACTAGAAAGGGCAATTAAAGGTTACACCACGATTCCACAAATGCGAAGCGCGAGTTTAATCGAGAGAGGTGTAAATGAATTGCAGCCACAGTTTTCTGCCAAACTGACATTACTTCCTCGATGTATGAGCTGTATGAATCATAGATATCGGATCGCTTGACCAATGATTTCTGAAATCGTTCCTAAACTATCGACAGGCAGAATTTAATTGTCTAATTGGCTTGTCGATTTGTCACGGACTCATCACGCCCAATTTCTACCCAAGATTGATGCATTTAGACAGAAATCCATGACAGATAGGAAGCATTCCTTGTTAACTTACACGAATGTTCTCCATGTGTCTTTCGTGTTTTCATTCTTTTTGATCAACTGGAACACGCCTTTTGTTGTTTTCTCTTTATGCACCGCAATCCAAGAACCTTTCTGCTTGGATATCAGCAGTTCAGACGGATCTTCTAATCTCTGAAATGTTCATCTCGCCGCTATGTATCAAGGAACAAAGCTAAAAGACCTCTTTGTTTGAAAATCATTCATTTTTGGATCATATTGTTAATGT
Organism: Prostheceraeus crozeri; assembly: GCA_907163375.1. Lineage (NCBI taxonomy): Eukaryota > Metazoa > Platyhelminthes > Polycladida > Euryleptidae > Prostheceraeus > Prostheceraeus crozeri. Next base: position 47,127 of record CAJQUW010007848.1, read on the forward strand.
AGAATGTATAATAATAACAATTCTTAATGAATTGTTAAGGTAGAGTTTCTGCAATTACGTAGAAATCGGTTTAATGTGATGCATCCCACTTGCAAAGAATTCGCACTTATAATACTGTCAGCCTCACAGCTGTGGTATACTTTATTAGGTAACTAAACTGAACGGGAGGTTCTTTAAATTCACCATTGTTTGATCAGTACCCTTGAGACAGTCTTTAAGACGAAACGCGTCAGGTGATTTTACTTTCAATAAAACCTCGTGACATAAAAAGGGAGATATTTGATTTTTGATTTTGATCAGACAATGGTCACGGCTGCGGCCCGTGGGTGCAGGTGAATTAGAACACGCTGGGCTGTGACTTCTTACACCGTTACTGTGCGACAACTTCCTATTATTGCTCGACGGACGATAAATGACCCTCATCGTGTAATAAATCTTATCTAAGAATTTATCGCTACATCGCTGATAAAATTTCTTATCGCACTTTCAGTGGTTGTACTCAATGTATTCGTTATATGCAGACGCTAATGTCAGGACATAGAAATAGAACAATTGATATTTACAAGTTATAAGTTTAGAGTTATTCTGGAGCAATTGCTAAACATTCTGATAAACGATGCTATGGTTATGCTGAGTGCACAGAATTAGACTGGTCGTCTCTTTTTCTGTCTGACTAGAAAGGAAACATTGGAATATGCAACGTAAATGAAATGGTACAATCGGCTGACGTAATACCATAGCAATCGAACAATGAGCAACCAGTTAAGCATTGAACACGCCAAATTGTGCGAACTTTCAGTGACTGTTATCAAGCGGATCACACACCAAAGAGACACAGTCGATGTCAAGTTCTAAAGAGAAGTTTGTGAACGTTTTTTCGTGCGCCTTCTAACTTTTTTAATAATGATCGGAAGGGCCAACATGATCGAGAAAACTTTTGCGCAATGATCTCATTTCTTCGAATCTGAAGAAATCGTGGCGATCGGAGCATTTTGAAGGAATCCACAACAATCCGCAAGCAACGCACAACTATTTTTCCTATCTCTGCAAGGTATTAAACATTTCTTTTTGCCCACTTAATAAGTTCCTGTATGTGCCATTATTTTGATTCAGTTTGCACTTCTAGCAAAGTGGTACAGTTAAACAATCTAATTCTGTGCCGATAACTATCACTTGTCAGCTACTGAAAGCCGTCATCGCTAGGCACAGCTGTCATGACCACGCATGCCCACGACGTCCTATTGATTTCAATGTCCATGCCGTTATTATTATAAGAGTGTCGGATTTCTATGGTCTTCCCTATGTAAGGCCTCAGCCACACTGAAAGCAAAGCAAACACGAGCGTCCCGAGCAAACGCGAGCAAACGCATCTCCGCAAGCTATCAATCGCTCTGATTTGCTTTGCTCGCAGTGTGGCAGTCTATCACAACTGCCGCAATGATGACTTTATATTTGCTGCAAAACGCTTTGCTCGGAAACGCTTGGAACAGCTCGCAGTGTGGCTGAAGCCTAACACTCTCCACATTTATTGCATGTATATGCTACGTATTTTATACATTTATACTTAGTTAAATGTTGACAGACTCGACAGCTACAGGCACCAGCGAAATTTAGATTTTTAGAGCAAACTGGTCAACTATTCTATACTAGTCTATTCTATATATTCTACTTCTACTATTCTATATTCTACTAGTATTCCATATTCTATAGTATACTATTCTATACTAGTCCAATCTAATGTCGACCATGTCGATAAAATTATAAAATGTGCTTCAAAGCGCATATATGCTATACGAGTTTTGAAACAGGTTGTAAGCAAGCATCAGCTCAAAAATGTATACTGCGCCTCTGTTAGATCGCTGGCTGAGTATTGTACTCCTTTATTTACTGGTCTATCTATGACAGATTCTTCTCGATTGGACAAGCTGCAGTGAAGATTCCATAGAATCATTTGTGGACATGAAAGTGACACTGAATGGTTTCCTACGTTAATGGAGCGTCGAATTGTTATAGCTTCAAATTTCAAAATTGACGGAATCTCCTTTGCTCCCCTTATGGCTCTTCCTCCGATTAAAATGAATTTCTTCTCAAGATAGCCGACCATGTTATACATAACTGGTTCGATAACAGAAGTACAGATCGCATATATCACATGTAAATCATCCAAGCTGCATCCTGAAGGCAACCGCACCTTGCGAGGTTGTAAATGATGCAAAACGACTGGAGCCTTTTTTATTTCTGGAATAAACATAAGCTTTCCATTTCTGGTCTGAAGTCACTGCTATGCCCAATAAGCGAAGACTAGACACATTTCGTAATTCACAAGCAGGTGATACCTTTATTGGGTTAAGAAAATTTCATGCAAATTGATACCAAATTCACATACAATTTGAAGCTAACAATTGATACGAGAGTTGGTGTGTTTTGCACTAGCTTCACTTCGTATATATTCACAATTTCAAATGTGTTTGGTATACAACGATGCGAACACCCTCTGCAATTGGCTGATTAAAAATAACATACCAAAGAATATTTTGATATCTATCTTTCGTGTGTGTTTGGTAATGAGCGATTTACAGTCTACCCTTGTAAAAACTAGACATCTAATCGTCATCTTTTGTCGTCAAACGCAACATCGTGATTGAATTGTTATTTTCGATGAAAAATTCAGGGTCGCTTCTTGTCAATTATGTTTGGCCACAAAAAATTAAATTGTGTACAAATAATAGTGGACGGGCCAACGTTTCTTTCCACAAACAATTCAAAGGCCGATATGTGCTGTCAATGATGAAAAGATGCCTTAAATATTATAAGCAATGAAACAGAGTTCAATGTAACATTGAGGTAGAAATTTGTGAGCTCATTGTTCAGGTTGATGCTAGGTGCATGAGTTTTAATCAGACGCTTCTGTTAATCTACAATCTATTGCGTTTTGACTTTAATCAATTATAACGATGCAGAAATTTCAGATAGAGATATCATAAAACTGATGAACTTTAGTGCAATGTTCATAGAGTGCATTATTATCGTTCCTATTCACCAAGTCTCCTTTTGTGCAATTTAAGTAAAGAATTTTGTATTTTTCAGACCAATCGTCCATTCTTCAAAATGTACAACGTACACAAAAGAGACTTACAAGAACAAACATACAGGAGGTGATCTGGAAACTATAAAAAATACTGTTTTACGCTATAATATAAAAAAATAATGTGTCAGTAACCAATCAGTATTTCAAGTAATTAAATATCACTATCACATTAAATCGCAAAGTGATATTCATACTGTACTGTAGTGTTATGGGATTCGCGCGAATCCACTGAATAGACGAATCCTTGAATTTCGGATTCGCGCCCAACCCTGAACTGAGATCACATTGCACATCATTATATACATATTTATATTTGTGAATTGAAAATTTGTACATGCTAGAGGCCGTAAACTAATTATGCTGTTTGTCGTCATGTTTCGAATGCCGTGATATCCATCATCAGTGGCGATGCGACCTGAAATCGATGCTGAACACACCTAAAAAGTGGAATCGGCAATCGTGCAACAAATTAAGGTATAGACAGGACTGTTTGTCAGTGATATACAAAAAGAATGGTAATGCTTAAAAATCAACAGAGAAATGTCTGTTAGCAAACATAGAAATAAATTAATCCACCAACTAAAATAAGGGTACGACGTAAAAGTTCGGATGACATTTGATCGTCAATGAAGCTTCGGCGAGATTTTAGAATAAGTGCCTCTGCTATTTCTGTATGCTTTGTTTTTGCTATTTGAAATTATTTTGCATGCACAAACATTAATAATACTGGTTTTCCTGCAATCTGCTCTGGAATTCATTTTTTAATTCACGTAGAGCTTTTCCAATGTAGCGATCATGGCAACCATCGTTCATAAAAGTATTCGTACTTTATTTTTGTCGTTGTTTTAATTTTGACTGTTTCAAATATTAAAATACATTACAAGTTTGCTGCTTTTCAATTGACTGATTTTATGAGTTCGCTATTTAGTTTGTTTAATCATATGATAATTTCAATTTGCATTATATATGAATGTCCATTTGGTCTACGAAGTTCACAAATTCTTGATAAATCATTGATTCTTATGTCTCACATTTCAGCCACTTTTGAATTAAAAGAAACCAACGACAAGAATAATCCAGTATTGAAGAGCTATCGTCCTTACACCGACGATGATCGAACACAAGTCGGCAATGGAATCAGTCATTCTGAAATCAAGATATCAGACGATGATGATGATCAAGAAAGCCAAAGATCCGGAGAAATGAAAAAAAGATTTCATGGTGGGGAAGACGGCGGTAAGTTGAAAGCAAGTGACTTTTAGAATGCAAATGTTGAAATTAGGTGACGGCGAGGAAAAGATTTCTTGATAGGTGGTTTGTCTATATTCTTCGCTACTCCGTCTCTTATTTCAAAGCAACAATACTTCTCAGTAATTTTCAACAAGCCCAACACATAAATAAAAATCAAATCAATTATGTGAGCAAACGCAATTCTGTTATCAAACTGGATTCTCTCATTTGTCATAAACGAGCTTGAATAATTCCACAACTGAAGAACTACAATTGCTACGATGCACTTTTGCGGCCCCTAGACAGTTTGACTCCTTATTGATTACCGGTACCTTATTTTCTTAGACTTTGCTAAAGCTTTTGACACGTCTATCACAATGCACCGCTACAATGTGTTCATTTGATTCCGCAGCTTATTTGGATTCATTTTTGCAGAGCAAATATTTACACTTATCTGACAATATCGGTAATTTTTCTTCTATTCGCACTTCAATTGTGCTGTGTATGAATTTGGTACCACGTTTTGGAGAGGCTGTGCACGTGACACTATCACAGAATTTTCCCAACCACTTTACAACTAGACAAAGACATGTCAAGCAACAGCTAGTAGTTGGTAGTTTTAAGAACCACTTGCAAGTACGGTCACCTTCTTCATTTGCACACACAAGAATGACGCAAAAACTCAGCATCTGTTTTGCATATAACTTCTTTTCATCATTCTAAAGGTGTAAAAATTTTAAGAAGGTTAAAAATATTAGATTATTGAATTAATAAATGAACATTGTTTTTACTCCACACTGCGTTTCTTCGTGCTGATGTTCTGTTTCTCCGGTCATGGAGGACTTGTCATTCTACAACTTATCATCCTTTGAATTCATATCGAATTGTTTTGAGACGCGTTATGTCCGTCCTCATGTTTGGAATTATGTACGTGCTGTTGTCCTTCAATATCCTCTTCATCCCTTTTCGCTCTGCTCATCTTGAGATTGGACTTCATCAATTTAATTCAACAGAGCTAGAGAAAGAAGAGCATCGACATGACTTGCGAATTCGTGTCATGAAATGATAATTCTCTGCTGACTATCAAAATATAAAGCAACTACTGTATGTTGAAGATGATTTAACTATTTTTATGATTTATTCAACACACTGTAGTCATCTCGCTTCAAAATTTGTCATGCATTTATTTTTATCAATAACCAGGGAAATGGCTAATCTTTAGAAAATTTGTTCGCGGTTGGTCACCAAGTTGGCTATCACATACAATAATGGTCGCGGAAACTCATGTCAATCAACCACTGGTGAAGTGATAGTAGGATAGATGTCAACCAGCAGTGCTTTCACGCAACCAGGAGCTTAGATTGGAAAAACAAATAAGTGCTACGTGCATCATTATGCGAAGCGAAGTAAAAACACATCTAAATTATTGAGGTCGTCATCAACCTCAAGGAAAGCAACGTTGCATTTTTTCAAATGAAAATTTTACGCCTTTCTAAGGCCTCAGCCACACTGCGAGCTTTTCCGAGCAAAGCGTTTTGCAGCAAACATAAAGTCATCATTGCGGCAGTTGTGATAGACTGCCACACTGCGAGCAAAGTAAATCAGAGCGATTGATAGCTTGCGGAGATGCGTTTGCTCGCGTTTGCTGCTCGGTACGCTCGTGGCTCGTGTTGCTTTGCTTTAATCGCCAAAGAGGAAATTTTTGTCAAAAATTTTTGTCAGCCAACGCTTTGTCTAAGTTGATTATGCTGTAAGCGTCTGGACGATCGGAAATGAAGAGAATTAGACGGTTTTAACAAAACATGAGCAATAAACTTTAAGTGTGTGCAACTGCAGTATCACTTAATTATAGAATTAGAAATGTTGAAAATCAGTGACATCCATGACTATGCTCAAATAAATGGCATTTGGAATTTTGATGTCCCGATAGACATTTGATCGCTTCCTTTCGATGATGAGAGAATATGTAAACAGTAGCTCATCATACTTGGTGAACAGAGAATGATTCAGAGAATTATATTGGCTATGTAGTAGCTAGTAGGTGAATAATATCTGCAACAAATAGCATTAGTCGCCATTGATCGTTCAATTGAGTTTGAAAGTTCAGTCTCTCCAGCCACCCGTCGCTAATTTCAGTCCCAAATCATCATATTGACATTTTTATATCAACCAATGTATATATGACGAGTCATTGAAGAGGGAGATATCCCATCCATGGCTATTTAGCTCGAGAAGATGATGATTAAAGCAATTAAAAAGTACACGTGCATAGCTGAGTAAGAAATCAATTAATTTAGTAGGTTTTAAAATTACATTAGTCAACATTTCTTGTAGAATTTATTTAACAGTAATGCTGAACTCAACCCTCAACTATTGGCCAAGGCCAGTTCAAGCATCGTTGTGGACTATGCTCCTTCATAAAAAAAATCGGCTTCATAGTGCATTGTCTTCATGAAAATCACATGCATGTATTGCTAGATTTACACTGTGGTTATAGTGTTGACTGTGCATCACAAAAAATATACCTCAAAAGGTCTCATAAATATAAGAAACAAAGATTCGATGATTTCTAACAATGTGTTTGACGCTGTTGATTGTGACAGAGCCCAGCAAGGCAATCTTAAATTCAATTGTTTGAGGTACAATGCCTAGGTAAGCCTAGATGCAAAAGACATACTTTTCTTACAGAAGAGGGCTTTCGGATGGTCGCCAACCACCATAATCATGCCACGAGTCATGATATGGATTGCAAAGCAATTGCTTGTCAGCCAAGTGTCAAGCGCTCATTCCGAGCGTTTACATTCTGTAGTCGTTATATTGTCACTTGTTTGTTATACAGCAAGAAGCTGATGCTGCAGATCATCTTCGTTCGTAGATAATAAAAATCAAAATCAAACTCGCTTTAGTTCAAAGTACTTTAGAATATAAATGATGAATATATTTGACCTGCAGATGCTTTTTTAATCACTGCAAAATTTGGCTTTCTAAGAAATTTCATTGAGTTATTTAGGCCTAAATAATGTGTTGTCCTTTTAATATGAGAAGAAATAGAAATCACATAGGTTAGAACTAGTTTTTAGAACTTTACGTAATTAGCCTACAGTCCCAAAAATAATCTGCTGCAACTGGTTAAAGTCATGACTCTCATTTTGCTGTAAGTTGATTGTGCTCATGTAACATCATGCCACATCATGTTCTATAGATATTCTAAAAAGCTAGAATATGCGGTCAATGCACAGACCTACAGATGTTACGCTATTTATTAAACTTAAGCATTGTAACAAAGCTGCATTTATAAAATCATCAAATAGTACGTCTACTACTACAATGCTCTTATACCGTTGCAGTATAATGACAGCAAATATATCAGGATACATTATTCTGATGATTCTTTGACAAGTTCATGAACCTGAGTTACATGTCAGTCATTATCAAATTAAAAGTGAAAAAGCTGATGGGCCTTCGGCGTCCAGCGCCTTCAAAGGGTCTCTGTTACCATCGACCGTTTGAAGGCGCTGTAGTGCCGTCTGATTTTTCACTTTTAATTAACAACAATGAAATTAAGTAAACGTTAGATCAAATTGCTATGCAAAAGATGTGCGGCTGGTAGGATTCGAGCCTACGACCAAGGTTAACTAGACCTGTGCTCTAACTAACTGAGCTACGAGCCACTTATGCGACTGTGTCAATTGGCATGATCAAACCCTCACCATCATACATCAGTTGTCAAGGCAATAATAATCAATGAATAAATAACACTTCACAATTGTGACCACCGACATTAAGGCAAGGAGCGGGGATCGATTGTCCACCAAAGCATCTTAAACCATGTCGTGAATGCAATTTAAGAAATCATCGACCAAACTCAGGGGAGTTTTTTCTAACTTACTTTTGATGGCAAAATGATCTCCCGACGACTGGTCAAACATATATTATCAAATTACTCTGCTTATTCCAGTATATGGTAGCTCGCCTTCTTTCTTTTTCTTTAAATTTCAACTTGGGTCTGGATTGAGTTGGTCCTGAGTCCAAGATCTGGGCGCAATTATCATCTCTGCTACAGGTACAGCTGACACATATGAAACCTAATGTGCGTACGGAGGCTTACCAATGTAGAATCGCAATGGATGCCGTTCATGTCTCAATTTTCATATCTGAAACAAAATTCATGCATAGAATGCCGGGAATGTGATTGTCAGTCACATTAGCTTGAACAGATGAAGTTCTCTATTGCCTCATTTTCACCACTAGTCGTCTGCGAATCATTTTCTTTTCACTTCTTCGAGTTGGTAAACTCAATTAGCAATTTCAGCTCATCAATATCAATGTGACACAGTTCTGATTTATTATTGAATTATCTTCTGAGAAAACCTGATTGCGAACCTTTTCTTATTTCTTACCGGTAAATCGAGTTTTCAAAATAAATCTGACACTTGTTTGCTAGACTTGAAACATCTTTCCTTTTCCTCGTTACCTCATTTCACCTGCATCCTCCACCCCCGCGTGTCTTCCCATTGGTTGCCTTTTTCTCCCTCTGATTGGTAGTCGCCAGAAGGCTCTCCAACTGTCCCAGATGAGTTGAAGACTCACTTGTTCTTGCTTCTTCCTCCTTCTCTCGTGCGCGCCAACTCTGCAAGTTGGGCGCCAAGTCAGCGCCACACATGCGGCATCATCCGATGCGACAACTCAGCATGCCCACTGGGACACGGCGGCCATCGGAGCGAATTCCACTGCAGAGTTACATTTCTGTGGAATCCGCCGACTGCTCACCGACTCATGCTAATAATCAACCGTTGCCCAATGCCAAGCGGCTGAGTCCAACACCGGCTTATATTACTGCGACTTCCACCTCGGCATTCTCTGTTCATTTGGCTCCGCCTTCGCCGCCGCATCGATCACGAAGTCGTCAAGGTTCAGGAATTTCAAATTTATCCCTCGATCATACTTCTCATTACGGGGATAATATGAGTACTGTCAGTGGTGGATCATTATCGTGTTACTTTCGCGTCCCCGATGATCAGGGTAAGCATACAATTTATACATGTATGGGTGCTCGAAAGATTGGAACTGTAGCTTAATAAGATGGAATTCAGGGTATGTGTTGGGCACATAGAAATTGATAACTATAAAACCTCTAGAATGGAAGTAAAGCTTCATGCAATACACAATAGTGGCACAAAGATCGCACGCATTTTGACTTAGATTCGCTTGTCAACGGCTGTATGATTGGGTTAGAATCAATCACATGTGCGATTCTAAGCTTTTCATTGGTGGTTCATGCCTCAACTTGCTTCCCCCGGATGTGCCGCGACCTTGAGTCAATTTCCATTCTAGTCAACTTCAGATAAACAACAATCTATTTCTATGGTTGGGCAGGTGTCCTGAGAAATAGAAATGCGTGATTACTGATTATAGACCTTTTCATATTTATCTGAATTCTATAGAAAGATCCTATAGCAGGGCTGTCCAAAGTGTGAACCGCGGACCGCGCCCTCTTCTAGGAAATTTCAAAAATCGCTTGACTTTAGACATCTGTTGAATCATGTTGAAAACTGATTTTGTCTTTTTCTTAGCTATGTGTTTCAAGTTTGTATTGTAAATTCGGATTTCATATTGATGATTTTTATTGCTTTGTTGAAATCCTTGATATCCTGATTGAAGACTTCGACAAACGATTCCAAGATTTCCAGCACTTTGAGAAAAGTTTCATTGCATTCAATGCTCCACTGACGGTAATTGTATCAGAAACAGATGCCTTACAACTTGAATTATTTGACTTGCAAATTGATCAGTTTTTCCCAACCAAAGCTACTCTGCCAATCAATCAATAATTTGACCTGCTCTTTCTGAAGATCAGTACCAAAACTTGGATTATGCTTTCTATGTTTGGAAGTACTTGCCTTTGTGAGTCAGCATTTTCCGGAATGAAGTCGATCAAATCGAGAGAGAGAGAGAGAGGGCTTCTGAAGCAGACATCTTTTGACGCTTTCGTTTAGCCTAACCTCACTTGAAATTGACACGAAGAAGCTGGCCTTCAAAATACAAGCACAACCATCCCATTAATTTGTAGATAACCTTTGGCGTTTTTAAAAAACATGTTTCTATGGATGAATTTGGAAAAATTCTCATCCCAAATGTTTTTATACTTTCGTCATATGCTTTCAGGATGAATACTAAGATAATTTAACATTTACTTCTTTTACGATGCACATAATAGCGGAAGATAGAAAAAAGGTTGAATAATGTGAACAGCAGTCCGCGGCCTTATTTCCTTGCCGAATGCGGCCCCCGCCGATATAAAGTTCAAGATTGTAAAATCTCCATATCGAATAGGTAAGCCATGCAAATCTTGAGTAAGTAACTTGTACAAGTAACGAATCAGCTGGTCTTTGCCTGGGTCAAAACAGATCTGGAAATGAGCATGGGGTTAGCCTACCCTGACCGGCTACAAACCTTTAAATTTTTGGCAAGCATCTTGAATGATTTAGCACTCGCACGTAGAGGTACCTGCCTGACATATTCTACTTAGTAGAGCAACTAAGAGTCACGTAGCAGCAATTATCAAATCAGAGAAGATAGTAACTCAAAGTCGTCATATCTTTATGCAGTCTTTCTACCCACAGTGCATGTAACAGAATATCTCGACATCTTTATTTCAATTTGTTGGGCTTCTACATGTATAAATTCGAGTGTGCTTAAGTTTTTAGGTTCCCTTACCGCACGTTAGTGTCAATTGGGTGTTAGTGTATGCGATATTAGAATATATTTAGTGATTTCAGATGTTGTCGCATGAGAAGTTGACAAATTCATTCCACATTATCACACATTTTGTGAAGAATTAGGTATGAATTCATGAAATGTAGAATGTGATGTTTGAAACATTCCTCATTAATACAGCGCTTAAGGTAGTTGCATCTCAAATTTCTTTAGGCTTGATTTTGAACTTAATTAATCAAATGAGTTAAGAAAGGTGTGTTTATTTGAAATGACAATGCAATGGATGAATATTTCAAATTCTTAGCTAGAACATTAAGAAGTTAAATGATGTAGGAGATGTTTCATTCAGATGTTTCATGTTGATGCTTGCCAAATACATTCGATGAAAAAGACATTGAAATCAAATTTTGACCAGGTTTCTCATTCAGACGCTTAGAGCAGTGATATTGTTGCTGGAGCATAAATTTCACGTAAACTAAGCCATTTATTCAAGATGGACATTAGTCGGAAAGGTATCGTGCTGCATATTTGCAGAAATGCAGAAGAAAGAATTAATCAAATTGTAAGAATTAAGATAGATATGATGCAGATTAAGTCTAAGTCGACGTCAACACATTCCCGATTTCAATTCGTCGGACCATCGCAAGTCAGCTGAAAAATTCAAGCAAAAGTGTTGATATGTCATGCTCTTGTCATACCATTGTTCAGTGCAACAGATGGTATTATAGGTATAACCGATCAAGAAGCTTATCATCCGTTTCATATTCAGTATAGACATATCAACTCCAGAATGACATGATCATTCGCAACATTACCACTTCGAGTACATCACTGACATTCCAACAGCATAATTACCGAAGTGAGGTGAAGCGTTCCCGCTTCAAATACCGAATGCCACATCAACAACATGATGAAAACAAGATCTAACATAAATTCATACTAATCAATGGCGATCTGCAGTTGCAGACATGAAACAAAGAGGCAAATACTAATGTAGCCGCTAAAAAGTGAGGGTTTGAACAAGTAGCTCGGACAACATTTGAATGTCTATCTTCTTGAAAACGATCAAGAAGTCTAATAATTCAATGCCTCCGGCTAATTTTAGATCGATTATCCGAGGTCGCCTGGAAGCAGTTGCTATTGTTAGATCAAGAAGTCCTAGCATGTATTGTGATGGTTAGGAGTCATTATACATCTATCGATGAATCTCATGATCGATATGTTTCTAGGATTTATTGTCGATGTGGACTTAATTAAATGTTACCGGAGTATTGATTTCAAGACAAAGTGCGATTAGCTAATATTGAATATAGCAACTAACATCCATCTGTATTGTAAATTTATAAAGACGCAGATGAACAGAAAATTAGCATTATCAATCGATTGACAGATAAAATGATGATTGGCAAATTAGCTTTGTGCAACGCTTTACTCTGTTTAACCGTGAGGATATCCGTTCTGCATGAATTCAACCAATTGGTTAAGCAGTCGAATTCTTCCCCTCCCCCATTTACCAAGTTAAATATAGAGCACATTCGATGGACGTGTAGTCATTCGAAAGAGACCAGTCTTTTGAAAAAGAAGAGTGACGCAAGTTTTCGAAGTGCATTTATTAATTAATACCATAATCTGCAAACAATTTGAGTGGGTAGCAGCAGGCTAAAAGAATAGTAAAAGTTGCGTCTTTGTTACTTCATAGTTTCATTTTGCATTTTAAGCGATAATGCTTCTGCTTTGGTTTACAATCCCGGAATTTCGACCTTTTTTCCGTGAGTAAAAATCCCGGAATTACGTCTTCGAGATCTCGAAGAATTTCGAGATATTTGAAAAATTGGCCCACGGTTCTGAATGACATAGTGAGGAAGTCAAGGGATTTTTTAAATATATCTACATTTTTTCATGTTTTGAGTTTGATAAATAAACAACGTGCTATGTTAGCTGAGCCAGCTGGTTAGAGATTGATGCATTACAGGTTATATATATATATATATATATATATTTACAAAAGAAAAGTAATACTAGACCAATTAATCATGATTAATTTTTCTTTTGTAAATTTAACTGACCAATGGCGATCAAAAAAATATATATAAAAGAAATGAAAACCAGGAGATGTCGGTGTTACCGGTTTCGGTGTATTTTTATAACTTATGACACCTCGTCAGACACCGTTACATGAAATAAATGAACCGCAACTATCTTTGATCCCTATTGAGAGGAGGTTTGAATTTAGAAATAAAATATCTTTCTTTGATTTCCCTCTCGGATCTGGTTGCGTTATTTGGAAACTGATAGAAAGGCGCAGCTTCAAATCTAATATCATGGTCCTTAGCACAAGTAGCTATGTGTTTGCTGACATAGAGGATAACTAAGTTAGGTTTATTGATATGTTGGCGATGGACGGTAAGTCTATTACGGATAATATCTCCAGTTTGACCAATGTAGAAGTCTGAGCAGCTCTTGCATTTCAAAACATATAGCACATTCCTGGAATAACAGTTAAAATTCCTTTTCAGCTCGAAATCCATATGTTTAATTGCATATATATATATATATATATATATATATATATATATGCTGTTGTTATGCTGAGTCATTGATTCTAGCTTGGCGACTGGCGAGTCGCTGTACTCACAGCGCTTCTCCAAAGAGTTCAAGACAGAACAAAAGTATCAGGACTCTCTCGGTAAAACGTTTATTGGTCTATCACTTTAAGTTATGATTAAAAGATAGACATGGCCTTCGGCGTCCAGCGCCTTCTATCGGTCGATGTAAGTGCATATAAGTGCATGTAGGCACTTACATCGACCGATAGAAGGCCCTGTCTTTCTTTTCATCATAACTTAAAGTGATAGACCAATAAACGTTTTACCGAGAGAGTCCTGATACTTTTGTTCTGTCTTGAACTCTTTGGAAAATGGCCAACCTCTCTCGCCGCTTGGTCAAATACGTCGCAGCGCTTCAAAGATATCCGACATTATCATGCACGCACTCTATCTAGGATTGAAATCAAATTATCAAAAGTGAAACAACAAAAGAAGACATGAACATAACCTGATTTGTTCAAGATCGTGTGGTAGTTTTTCTGAGTGACTGAAGTCGCAAAGTCGTAGTGGCAGCAGCCGTGTGCTCTAGTTTTTGATTAGTACAAGCTTCGATCTTACAACGGTCGAATATTTCTGTAATTATGTGTTTCGACAAAATCGACTGAGTGATGACACATTACCTTACTTCGCCTTTGACTAGTTGACTAGTTTCACGTACATGTTTGTTTAGCTGAAGTTATGAGATATACATTTTACAAGCAGGTAACGTCTTTTGAAATATTCCTTGAAAATCGATGATTTGAAAATTTTATACAAAATTCCATCGAGATCCCGGGATTGGGAAAAGGCTTCGAGATTGTGAACCCTAGCTGCAGCTGATCTGATAAAGAGCAGCTGCTTGTGCATTCATACCGGCAAAAAATGCACGTAAAACGTCAATGACGCAAATTCTTTTCGACTGCTGCACCTGGAGATACCGTTGTCAATCTTGAAGGGACAAACCTTGCAATTGACGAGTCAAACCTAGAACGCATGCCGAATTTCTGTTCCATGTCATACCTATGTCAAGCATAGAAATTGATAGCAAATATTCCCTAGAACGGATAAAGATTCATGCAATGCACAAAAATCGCACGCATTTTCACGTAGATGCACTTGTCAACGGTTGTATCATTGGGTTAGAATCAGTCACAGATGCAATTCTTAGCTTTTCATTGGTGATCCATGACCCAACTTGCTTCCACCGAATGTGCCACGACCTTGAGTCAATTTCCATTTTGTTGCTCAAGTGCTGCATTCATTCCTTGTTATTACCATTCAAGTGTTGCATACCCAGCAACAGCCGTTCGAGGAAATTCTGTAAATGAAATAATGCTACAGATAAGATAATACAATGATAATAACAAAACTATAAATGATATAGTGAGGGATGGGCGAAGCGAGTTGTTAAGTTCACAATGCTGGGCGGCCTGAATGAAAACTATAACATCAATAGTCCCTGTTCATGTCGTTGCTATCGCTTTTTTAACTGCAGTGAATGCTGTATGATTGGAAGTTTGTTTTGTCTTTCGAAACCTACTAATTCGGTCGGAACTTATTTGAAAATCCGATGAGATCGACTCAGGACAAAATTTTCAAAATTGAAATGTCATTTGATGCGAACTGAATCCCTCAGTTATCTTTTTCAGACTTTCGCCTCACTAGGCTATTTTTAAAATTCACTCCTATTAGGCAAGTCTCTCAATTTTTAAATTTCATATTTCATGCATTTGAATCCTTGCTGAGTTTATGCAGATGTCATTCGTCCAAAATATATCAAAATTCACCAAAAAGCATTGAAGATTGAAATAGAAAATAAATAGGTCAATTTCACTCTTCAGTGAAACTGTGGGCTCTTCGATTACTTAGTTCAGAAATCATCTGTCGATTTCGTTACGGTGGAGTACTTCGGGATCCCTAACAGGTCGATTGAAGTCTACTTTGCCTTAAACTTACCCATGTCACTGTGGTTGTCTACATTCATCCTAATGATGATCATATTCTTCACAATGGTTGTGAAAAATGAAAATGAACTGCTTGCTGATATTCATGAATTAGTAAATGAAAGTTATTTGACGTGAATTTACTCATCAGGAAACTTCTCATGCTTGGAAAACCGCAGCTCTGGTCGCAAACGAGGTTTATTCAAATTTCGCATAATTTTAAAAATTTAGACATCTAAGAGGAAGAATTGACACAAAGTGTTACTGAATAGTTCTTAGCTCTACAATTTCGAGTTTCATGAATACAAATTATGAATTATTGCAACAATGATTCGTCAAATTCTGATTTGTGGCAGTGATGAATTCAATGCTTAATTTGCTTATGAAAAATGCAAAATTATTTAAAAATGATTGGATGCTGTTTCAATGTAATACTTAAGCGATAGTGTTTAATCTGTGAAATGTCATAGATAACTGCGGATGCATAAATTTCTTATTCGTGTTTGGTTATGATTCAGTGACTGAATGCAAATAACAATCTCAAGGAAAGACATCCCCAAATCTAGACCAGTAGGCGTGGAAAGAATCCAATTATGTTGTCTGAAACCATTGTCATCAATCTTAATAAGAACGACATGTGGTACATAAATGTGACTACAATTTCAATATTTTTAAAAAAGTTAATTTAGCTGGCTTGCTTGTTTAGTAGGAATATAAAATGGTATTTTATTTAAATGACAAAAGTTTGAACCATGCCTCATGGACGTTGAGCAAGTACGCCACCACAAGCAGA
Organism: Prostheceraeus crozeri; assembly: GCA_907163375.1. Classification (NCBI taxonomy): domain Eukaryota; kingdom Metazoa; phylum Platyhelminthes; order Polycladida; family Euryleptidae; genus Prostheceraeus; species Prostheceraeus crozeri. Next base: position 63,483 of record CAJQUW010007848.1, read on the forward strand.
GGTGGAGGCCGGCCCCGGGCCTTGGGCGGGCCGGCCCCGGTCCTGAAATATCTAGTACCCGGGCTGATATTTATCATGTCTGAAATTAGAAATCTCTTCCTCATCTGTTCATTTACATGTAAATGCTCTGAATCATTTTTATAAAATGACTTATCAACTTGAATCTTTAGCAATAACATGAAATAAATACCGGCATACGAGACAGAATAATCATAAATATGCTTTCTCAACCAGAAACAGCAATCGATAGACGATTAACAAGCAATATTTCTCAAATTTCGGTCAAAGGAGTCGATTGAATATCTAGTTCAACTTTTGACTTGATGACCTCGATTTTCAAATAGACTTTCTGTCTTCAGTGCAATTCATTTCCATGCTATAACCTAAATATAACTTATAACAATGGCAGCTATCGGTACATCAAATAAGATCCAACTTATTTGTGATAGCCAAACGCGTTATATATGTGCAACATCTAAGCAAATGAAAATTCACTATATGTGTTAAATGTTTAAATATTCATCTTACTGCTGAACTGTTATCAATATACTTACGATGGCACATGGGTCCTAAAGCATTCGATCATGCCATCAATAATTAGATTTTGAGAATGATTCTTATGGCGATTACACTGAACTAGCATAATCGATATCTCAATTAAGGATGGCAAGGTTCGCAAAACAATAAAACTCATCACCCGGACCTAGATGCAAAATTCATACGGGCCGGGTCCGATTCCAGCTCTGAGTCCCCAAGGCCGGTCACAGTAATATTTGTATATTGCTTTCTAAAGCACCAAGTAATTATTATTATTGGTGAGCAACCTGTGAATAAAATTTAGGAGTGATCATCATATTCATTCTGTTTCGAGCTCAAGTACGCACTAACATCGTTATAGATACTGCTCTATTTTGATGTGTGTGTCCAATAGTATATCAATGTTTACACTATAGACTCTATTGCAACTATCAAGCTATTATAAACTGTTATAGCAATTTTCGAAAGAGTTCTCTCTGGCACTTTTTGAAAATCGAAAAATATAGGATCCACTGTATAGGTATAGTATAACCCCACTGAAATAATTTAAAATGGTAGGATCTGACAGAAAGAAGTGCAATTAATCACTTGAAAGTCCAACCTCGCCTGTGGAGCCCCTTGCGCCACTCTGCTTAACAAAATGTTGCCTATGAATAGATAATTGCTCTTTTTCAAATGCTAGCGATAGCGATTTGCCAGCTTATTGGGGAGGTTTAGTGCGAAAACAATTTAGTAGTAGCCAATATGAAAGTTAAGCGCTTAAGCACGAATTATTTGTCATTCGTATTTCTGGCATTCACGGGTTGGTGTAAACCATAAGCGTGTTTTACACTTTATGGTCTACATTATATTAGCATCAATTTGTTTTATGAAAACCGATGGACTCAATGTGGTCGATTTTCGTAGCCAATTTCGCATGAACTGTCTGCCTCAGTTTTTATGCAGACACTGCTTAATAGTTGTAGATGGTGCAGCACGTATGCCGCTATACATACAGGAATCAATGTATGAAGACACTCGCAGAGAATTCTAAATGCATGTTTTGATCAAAAACAGCTGGAAATAGACATTGCCGCCAGATGGTGTCTGAAAACGCCTCATAAATTAATTACTGAGGCAGTCTTCTAGAACAAAGCTGACATTGAAATACATTAAAGTAGCGCTGTGATATTGGTGTATTCTGTGAACAGCTCCAATGGACATTTTCTCGTTCAAAATATTTTGGATGAATAACTATATTTACGATATTTGCGACAGCGAATTATCGGCATGGTTTTCTTACAAGAGTTGCAGTACTTATCAAGTGTTCTTCGTTGAAAGAAATGATGTATGCTCACTGCTCGTATTAACTGCATATATGTAGGCTATGTGCTTTTCACATGGAGTGCTAGCCACTTATGCGTGAAAAATAAGTATTCTTCACCGAGCGCGGATGACTTGCTTCTTCAGATTTCGCTGATTCATCATACCTTGGGCGCATGCTCATGGAAAATGCTGCATTTGCCAGAACTATCAGACATCTGCCTAATGATAAAAAAGTTAGACAAAACTCGAGTGTGCAAAATTCATGTATACAATTTATGTCAAATGGATGTTACCTATAGCCTTCATTTTCATAGGGGAAAGTAAGCTTATATTTTCCCAGTTGTTAAATGACATCAATTTCTGAAGAATAAATCTGCAAAGCATCGCTTCATACAGGAGAAGTATGATTGCGAACTTTCATAAATTTCAGTGAAACTGGATACCAATGCCATTTTTTAGACATTCATCTTCCTACAAAATCTTGATACACATTTCTTTTATGTAATGCGGGTTGATTTTGATCGCTAAGTTGTGCGTTTTTAGAAATTCATCAATCTTTCTGATGCGAATTTCTGCTAATGCATTCTAAACAAATACTTTCTACAACAAATACTTCATTGCAATTGTTCAATATTATTACTTTCATAATGTGCGCAATGACCAAAGTTTTGCAATACCGGTAGTTGCATAATTCTTTATAATCTGCAAAATCCTGCTAGAAGTCAATCTTGACTCAGGTGCGACCTTATCAACTCATTAATGGTTCTTGCAGAAGGTGACACTCCGTGGAAGTCAAGCAAATGACCGTCCGTCTGTAAGTCAATTTGATATAGGCCATGTCTATGTAAATGACATAAAATATCAAGACAAGTAACCTGGCAATTGATAAATTTATCAAATCTCAACAGATGTAACCACCACGAGACATGCTTCGGCCTGTTGGGACTCATAAGTCGTGGATAGGTTTGAACCGGCGACGTTGGAGCTAGAGGACGTGCAAGTATATCTTCTAACCACAAGGCCACCGGACTATCTTGACCACTTGTCTTGACATGTAATGAGTAGCGCCTCAATCTCGGATGCGGTATTAAGTGATTGCAGAATGTAATCCGTCCTCCACATGCCTGCGTTAAAGCACTGCCTTCCTGGCTAATTCGCGCTCTCAACAGATGGTCTGGTGGCCTTGTGGTTAGAGGGTATGCTTGCACGTCCTCTAGCTCCAACGTCGTCGGTTCAAACCTACCCACGACTGATGAGGCCCAACAGGCCGAAACATGTCTCGTGGTGGTTACATCTGTTGAGATTTGATAGACATAAGATATCCCATCATTAATAATAAGGTATATAAATAAATATTTGAAAAAAATTATAAATAGATGCAATAAAAGAATAATGAATAGCCTTTATTGTATAGCTCACAGGTATATATGCCATCATCATCTTGAAAAGTCAAAACTTCACAAAAAATAAAGATGAAAGTCATTTTGACGAATGCTCTTCCCTCGCCTGCAAATATACTTGTGAGCTATGCAATAGAAGCTACTTCGGAGAGAGTCGTCGGCATTTACACAAACGAATCAGCGAACACCTAAAAGGAAGACCGGCATCCGAGATTTCAATGCACGAACATGTACCGAAGAAAATTTCAAAATAATGAGAACCCATGCACGAAAATTGCTGAACCGCTGCACATCAAATCTGTTACCAACAAGAATCAACTGCTGAACAGCAACACCCAATCAGAGCCACTTCTTCATTGATTTTTCAGTGATTTTAAATTTGCATAAAAATTGACCATTTATTGTCTTCTATCTCTGTGCACTGAAGATGGTGGCCGTCGACGCTACTGAAACATGTATGCGAATAAATTTTAATAATGTTCAAAACATCTCATCATAGCAAAATTCATTCATTTCCGTCATCAAAATTGTTTTTAACAAAACAGTGATTTTCCTTGAATATGCTTGGAAAACTATCTGATTTTAGCTGATGTTGAATCTTGGTCAATTTCGTCATCTATGTGCAGGACATAAGATAGCCTAGTTATTCCTTATATTAATATTTAAAATTTGTAGTGTCCGCAGAGTGCATCGCTTTAAAGCAACCGGAATGGTGCGTCTAGCAGTGGATTGCGAGTTACAAGACTCCTCCTTCAAATATCATTAATATATTAAAAATTTAATATTTTCAAAAAACAATACTTCATTTTAAAAGAAGAATATCGGCTGCATAATCTCCATTGATCGAACCTCCGGATTACGCAACACCCTGCCTGTTTACTTGGAATCTTGAAATTTAGGTTTTTGGTGGTGAATCTAGCAAAGGTGACGTTACAACAGCATTTTTATCCGTGCATCTATTATAACGTCGAATCCAAAGTTCTATGTTGATGACAAATCTCAAAACTTACCTTCTGAGCATTTGGTGTGCTTGAAGATAATTTATTTTACTGAAGGGGCGATGTGCTCTGCAAAAAGATTTGAGTAACATATAAGGCCATCGAATGGAAAATCCAAAACCTTCCACATATCAAATTTCTATCTTTCATTTTGTTCCTCTTCCGCTGAAAGTTTTCACTAAATGGCTTGAAAGTAAATGCCGCTTTTAATCTGGAATGTCTCTCCTCGAACTTGTGTCTGAAGCTAGTCGATACGGTAAAGTTTTGATCCTTCTTCCAAAGCTAACTCTTCAAAGACTCCATTCGAGTATTGCCTTCAGGCTTGTGATTAGGACAAGACTTAAGATTAGTGAAATCATTGAAGTTTCTACTGCACATGTATGTAGTCTAATTACTTCATAAATCAGAAAATTGCATTATCCGTGTTGTTACATGTTTTGATCTCATTTCACCACCGAATACTAAGAGAATTGTGATAAATTACTTTTGTAGATCACAGAAGAAGGAATATAAAGTCAATTAACAGATCATTGCAAAGTTGATATCGTATAACAGTCCGCAAATATTATTAACTTGACTATGAATATTATGAGGGTTTCAAGCTTCTTACATGCACAATTTTTTTAAATTGCCAACTTTAAACAGTTTTTCTTAAGTTGTTTAAAATTTAATTAAACGTGTTTATGAATCCTTTACTTGATTGATAAATTTGAAACTGAAATAGCTGTGTGCACCATGAAGACCATGTGACCATTTCGATTAACAAATACCGATGCGGAACATTGATAATGTGATTGCTTGCATTGAATGCAACTAGTTTAATAATATGCTAATGTACATGAATTATTTAAAAATTCGTCTAATGCAATACAAATACAGTGCTCTACAAGGCGACATAACTTATTATCGCTAAGAACAAGCGAGAGTTGAGAGGAAACCACTAAAACACACAAGTTTCTATAATTTGAGCAAGACATTTTGCTTAATTGTGTATGTAATAATATAGAGAAGCAGTAAAAGGCTGATAAACCAGAAAATGTATGTACAAAGATATTAAAGTTGAGTGTTTAGTATGCTATCTTAATTTTATGCATCAGATGATGATGCTATATCATAGAGAATCATGTCTTCTTAAATGCCAATAAAATAAATAGAGCTTGTTTATACCTGGAAGCACATTAAGCAGACGCCTTTCTTCCATCTGGCCTTTTTTACTTATCCCATGCTCATTCTTTTGTGCTGAGTTTTCAGCAGGAATCTGTATAGAGTATGCCTACCTATTCAAAAAGTCTTGGGCTTGACCTGACCAAGGTTTAAAACCAGGTCTTCCGGACGCAGAGCGAAGACTCTACACCACGAGGTCACTGCGCTGGTCAAATAAATTGGAATTAATATGTTCCAATTCCGAAAGCATGCACATGCATGCATACAATGCGTCAAGTCATGAAACAAATGATGATAAATAAAAGATCCACTACAGGGCGACTAGCGATGTGATCTCAATCGAACTGACGATTAGAAATTGTACAGTGCATAATGATTTCATGACTTAATCCGAGGAATATTTCCACTTACTTAAATCATTGCATTCCTACACGGAGCTTATTTAATGGCCATTCGCTGTAACAACTGCAGCTTTGGATAATTTCTCTTCAATAAGCCTAGTCGCGGATAATATATTGCAGCTGTTCTGTTAGCACAACTGAGAAAAATGGATTCATGTCGACGCAATTTTGCATTTTCATGCCAGCTAAGATTGTTCAATCATAAATGTATGCGTTGCCTGTTTATCAGGTAAATTTTCAACTCTCTTCATATGTCAATACATTCTGTGATGCATTTGACATGACAGTGACAAATAACGAAATTCCATTAAGAGGTTAGTTAAGTGCTTGTTGTTACATATTACATCATCATTCAGTATTACTGAAGGATCATAATATTCAACGGTGGTCCATCAGTTGGAAAAGTGATCATTTTCAAATTTTTAATGAAAAGGTGATTGCTTTTAATATTACTTTGCAAGTGCTCTTGTCACACCAATGCTAGGAAGCTAAACTGGAGGCGGCAATCTTCATTAACAATTTCCATAAGACAATTGTCACTGTAAAGCGGTGATAACTACCACATTAGTCAGCCTTTAAAGTCATCCACTTCTAGATCAGTTTATCTCATAGAAATTAATAACAAATTCTCTAGAATGGAAGTAAAGCTTCATGCAAAATAATGGAACGAAAATCGCATGCATTTTCACTTAGATAGACATGTCAACAACTGCAAGATGATTGGGTTAGAATCAGTCACATGTGCAATTCTAAGCTCTTTATTGGTGATTCATGCCCCAACTTAGTTCCCCAGATGTCCCCCCTTGAGTCAATTTCCATTCTAGTCAACTTCAGATAAACAATCTACTTCTATGGTTTATCTAGTTCAAATCTTCTCTGCCCGCTTACTAAGTTCCAGCATGTGTCATCGTTTTGAATTAGTCCGCACTTCTAGTAAACTTCTGTGGTAAAATGTCATTACGCGATGTACATGTAGTCGCACTTGTCATGCAAGGAAGTGTTTTGTGCATGGAGAAAATAAGAACACTGAATCAAATGGTTGCATTTACAGATCGCAACAACTCGTGTTGACTCAGTGTTTGAGTAGAGACATGAACTGTTTGTGACTTTTATTGAACGTTGCATAGTATTAGTTCTGACAAATTTTACGTCGCAGCTCAATTGCGTCAATCAGTTAGAAAGTTGTGGTTTGAAATCAAAGCAATAAGATCGTCTTGCGTTAGTTCGCCGCTTTAGTTGTAAATACAACTCTCACGAAAGTGAATGAGAAGTATTAATCAATCAATAAAGCAGAAGGAAATTGACACAGAGAATACAAGATTATGATTCTGAAAATTAGATAGTTATGGATATTAATAGATGGTTGTTAAAATGTAATATTTACACTATTGTGTGTATAAAACGGATATAGACATCTTTTGCTATACACAGTCTCTTTCAAAAAGCTGAAAACACCAGAAAAAAATGCAGACTTCATTTACCATTCGAATGATATTTACTACTTCTTTTTACTTTAGTATAATGCTCTCTGTAGGCTATGTATGTATGTATATAGAAATCTAATTCAAATATAATCATCAATGAGTTTGAAAGAAAATATTTGGGTCTGGTACATAATTTTTCTTTTTATCTTTACTCACAATAAAATATTTGGATGTTTCCTTTCATGTTCCTATACCGATGGCTTCAAAGGAGATTAATCAATGAGTTTCATTTGATTGCTCTTTGCTTTACAAAATGTATAATGCTTTTGACGCACTTTTCATCATCACTAGAAACTTATTTAGTGCGCTTCGTCAAAAGATAGGCCTATTATTTTACATTTTATGGAACAAAGAACAATCCAGTGATTTCTAAGTCTGTTTTCACCAAGCAAAAAATGGATGCAAGAAGCAATGACTTTCAATAGTGTTAGTTGTATATTTTATTATCTGCGATACTGCAATGACAAATAAACTTTTCATGCAAAAACTTTAAAGAAAATTATACGTTAGGTCGTTGAGATTCCGCTTGACATAATCAACATCATCATAGTCTACATTTTTGGATTACAAGTCCATGAGTAGGAAAGGCAAATAGCGAAAAATAATACTCACACAGAAGCATATCTGTTGCTTATGTAAAAAGAAAGTGGTCCTACAAATATTTCCTCTCCATTTCGCTTTCTGAGATCATAATTCGATCATGCCGGTGAAATCAGCCATTGAATCAAAAGTATATTGTTTGTGTTTGTTTCAATGGCTATTGCAAAGCGTTTTAGATCACCTATTTGTAACAAGATGAAAAAAGCGCTGGAAATAATCCAAAGGAGCGTGGATTCCGAACTACAGCTCCGAAATGTTTTTAACTGACATCCCATGAAATCGTGATGTTCGTGACAAATCGTGAAAACGTCCCATTTGTCACAATTCCATCTGTTTCATCGTGCGGACGGGTTAGAAGGAAGTTGTCTGGCAGGAATAAATTGTTGACTGTTCAACATAGAGCTGTTATATTGAACTACAAAGTATACTACGACTTAATGACGCCTAGACATTGGCGAAAGCTGCGAGATAGGAAGTCCAAATGTTGCGTGACTTGAAGACGTTTCGCTTGAACTTTGTAAATCAACTCAAATATATGTCAAATGACTAGCAAACTAGTTTTCATGCAAATTTGAGAAACAGCTCTTAAAATAAGATCGATAGTGTAAATGGATCGTCCAGTGCGTTTTCATGGTATATGCTAAATGTCAAAAAATAGTAAAAATAATCCAAAACATAGATATTACAGGTTATTTTCAAGTGGATTTAGGCAGTATTTCCCGTTGCCGAAGAGCAAAATGGATGTCATTCTAGTGATCAACATGATCGATGTAGCAAAACCTGCAATGTGCCTCTTGATCGGTTGAATTCCCCGCCACGGGCTAATGAGCAATACAAACGTTTCCTGTCGAAGTCGGCTCTTTTATCGAAATGAATGATGCCAGAGCTACTTTTCAAAGCAACGAGGGTTATGGTTGCGCTATATCCTAAAGCTCACGTTTTATTGGAATTCAAACAACACGTCGTAATAATCGTATCGATGATATCAAATAAGAGAATTTCAAATCATTATTTCTTTTGGAAGAGGTTTATTCGATCATCAGGTCATAAGATATGCCTTTTATGGTTTCATTTTCAACGCAATCCCTTAACAATTAAATCAACTGTTTCATTATTCGGAGTAGATTTATGACATCACCCATCGCAACAGAATCTATAAAGTTCAAATAAAGAAAGTCAGAAAGCTTCTTGGGAATTCTGAAAATTACAAAACGTTGGACAAATGTCAGAGACAAGTAAATCAATTTGTATTTTCTTTAAAATGAACCGACGGATAGGTAGATTGCCACATCAACCGTGATAATTCATTGTCATTATTCAGTAACTTTTCAGTGAGTTCTTTGTCAATAAGCGGAAATAAACATCATTTGTCGAATCAGATGGCCAACAAATAGAATAATAAGGTCGTCCGATCAATATAAATTTAGATTATTGAGGCTGATGCTCTGTAAATGGCTGGCCTCAAAAGTCACCACGAAACGAATAATTGTCGCCTATTTTCGACCCTGAAAGCTTACTGATTGTCGCCATCAGCCGTCAAGAAATGCTCACTGCATCTTGATCAATCAGAGTTCCAACAATAAATTTTGAACACGTTTTAATCGCGCAGAAAACTATAGTTTGCATTGTGTTTGCGCATTTGATGAAAACATTAGTCAAATTTTAGTATTGTTTCGTATAAGCAAGAACCAGCACACAACATTAAACACATAATTTTTAAATTTTAGAATTGCGTGATGATTGTAAGAAAATGACAGTGGTTTGATCTATATAGCGCTACATTGTCAAGCCTTTGGCTTCAACATTAACTCACTGCTCGAAATTAAATAAGCTTATATCTTCACGAACTGTTTCAATCAGAACTGAAGGACAAATAGTGGCTTGTGATGACACGATTCCTGGTTGGGTAGAAGGATGGCAGTAAAAGAATGAGTGATAATAATTAAGTGAGTGTTTTTAAGTTATAAATGAGCTTCACTACAACTGAGAAATCGCTATGTGGGAATCAGACTATTCTATATTCCGCTACTGGTCGCCACGAAATGCCGCCAAAATTAAACCAATCAGAGGCCAAATTATCTCGTAGATGTCTATGCAATGGTATTCAAATTATCATGAATGATTAGATATTGATGATGCAGGAATGCCATCTGATTTCAAGGTAAATTAAGTGAAAATTAGATGTCACGTAGCAGTTGACGATTCGTTCATTACTTGCCGAGAAATCTCGTGTGGCCTTTCTATTGTCTGCTTGTCCTGGAAGATAAAATTTGTCTACAATTTGGAAGTCCATGATCTTGGCAGCGACTTTTATCTTTCTGCGGGCAGCAATACTCAAATTGTCATTTTCCTATATATATTGCACAAAAGATTCAGAAGCCTAAGTAGACAATATGATTTCGATGATACCATGTTATGATCAGTAGACCCAACGCGTAAATCCGCTCCGCTTGTATTGTGTTTGTTTTTTTCTTCGCAAATACGTAGGCTATACGCTGTGGAGAAATTCAAGTACAACTCGATATACATCTAATGACCCATTAACCGGAGATCAGCAAATACAAATCAATAATTGAATGCTGATATCAAATCTAAATAATAAAAATTTTGATAATGATGCCATAAGCACTGACTTCCAGGTTTCCATAGTGGTCTTTCAATCAAGATATTTCAAATAAAACCAGGTCATTTTTTCATTTCAGTGATTATAGTTAATATATTCTCCGTCAAAATATATCTCGGTGAAATGCATGCAGTAACTGTATCATTTCATGTTTGAAGAGGAAGAGAACTTGGCTATTCATATCTTTTCTCCATATTTATATAAATGACACCGATCTCAGATTCGGCAATTACCCCGAAGTTGTTCAATAATGCTAGAAATTAAATTATCTCGATGATACAATTCATGTGACTTCCCCTGTTCCACTGGCCTTTCATCCGTGAGATAAATTAAAGGCATCTATTTGTGGTAAAAAGCGGATTTACAAAGACATGTATTTGTGACATATATTACATGCACTTGACATACATTATTTTGCTTTGTATTGCCCACTAAGATTATTGTTTTGCAGCCTAGATAATGAAATGCAAATGCCCTCATGTGTGACAATTTAACAAGTTACTGCTGATTAACAGTGACACTTCAGTCAGAATTTTTAAGTAAATGTTGAAGAAAATACTTGTTTCACTTTGAAAGTTGCCAATCTTGAGTCTAATGTTGGGTGGTGTACATTGAATCTTATCTTAAGTATATAGAAACCGAGACTAAGATTTGCCGCAACCTTGTGTGGATCGAGCGCTGGTTTAGCTTTCTAGCTGACTTGCACTTGAAGTAGAAGGAACTTGCAGATGTGTTGGGTCGGGAAGACTGAGTGCTGGGTGTCTATTAAGACTTCTAGACCGGTAACTAGCACGAAGCTGTGCAGGAGAGAGGTCGTGCCTGAATCTATCATATAGGACTGTGTACCTGTTGAGTTTGACTGCAGCAAAACTGTACCCCTGACGGGTCAGATCGCCTGTCTGGGATTTAAAATCATATATTACATAGATATTGGTCAGAAATGCGACTTTTTGAGAGGATCACAGATATAAGTTGTGGAGGAGGTATTATCGGTGCTGTGGCTCTGTGGCAGTGTTCGCTCTGCGTCCGGGAGACCTTGATTCAAACCTAGGTCGGGTAAAGCCTAAGACTTTTTAAATAGGTGCACTTTTTTGCTAAACACTCAGCGCGAAAGAATGAGAGTGGAATGAATGAAAGCTCGGCCACATGGAAGAGAGGCGTGTCGCCTAATGCGCTTCCGAGTGTAAATAAGGTTCATTTGCTTATTTATTTTTTTATTTCAGAATATTTGTAGAGAAATCATCTATGCATGTCATACATGCTCTATCATGTGAATGGTCGTTTTTATTCAGAATAACTCTTCTCTGATTAAAGCAACCCTTACCTGTGTAATGAATGCACACCATTTTCATAGAAAATTCAACAAAAGTGAATTCTCTCGGACTATTCGGTCATATCTATGTGAATTATAACATACCCATCAACTGCTGCTGGCAGAGATAAAAAAGGCATGAAATTCTACTATAACGAAAAAGTGCATTGATTGTTTAATCATTTTTATGATGACATCATTATCAAATAGCTACCTCAAAATTGGAAAAGTTCCTCACTCTATGTTGCCAGTGAGTCGCTTAAATCCTATATCTCTTCAGATTTACCATGGCGGCTAAAAGCTACGACTTTTACATGATATTGCTATTCATGATTAATGCAAATAAAGAGCAAAAGATAAAACTTGATCTTTCTTCCCATTAATAGTTCATCCCATCCATTGATGCATGTCTCGATAAAGCCTAAAATTCATCACTGTTGAACAGGAGAAACTTTTAGATATGACTATTGTCTAGAGTTCACTTTTTCAAGTGATTGATTGTGCATCAACTCAGGTCACGGATGAAAATCCTTACTTATGTCAAGGGGTGTTGCTAACATCTGCATTGGCATTCCTAAAATCAACAATAAGACAATAAGGAGCTTACATTTCAGCGTGAAGTCGCTAGCCTTCGAATCAATCTTTCAGCCATACTTCAAAGAAAAATAAGAAAGTCATGAAGCTGCGTTCCACTTTCAATGTAAGCTTTGATTTCAGGCATAAGAAGTGAAATGATACTTGACATGCACTACCACATGCATGATCCAATTGACCTTTGGTTAACTTTCGCAATATTCTTATTTCAAAAGAAACCTCATTACAAGAGACTTTATAGCGAAGGGGACATTTTTCTATTGCTGTTGATAATTCCAACATCTGAAGTTGCAGACAGGATGCTGAAACAGACAAAAAACTAAAACACGTATTCTCAAACTTAACTTAAACTTTTGTAATAACCTCATATTCACTTTATCAAGAATGGAAAAGTGCCAATGTTATCCATGTCAAACGCCTTTTCAAAAGCTGAGCATTAGAAAATGGTCGGTACCATTTTTCACAATCTATTTTTTTTCGTAATACGTTTGTAATATAATGAAGAGTGCTTTTGCTGGTGATTCAATGCAACCCGAGCCTCCAATAGAGTCCCTGAAAGGAGACTAAAAACAAATTAGAACCTAGTGGTCAGCATTGGAAAAACGTCGGTATGTTTATGATGCATGCGTATCATGGCGAATATACATGTACATGTATCATATCTATTTCAATTATCTGCATTTCTAAAAAGTATTATTAAAATAGTGGGCCTGTTCTGAGGTGAAAATGAGGGCTATCTTACCAATGGGAATTGATGTAATACATGAAAGCGATGAAATACATGCTTAATTTTAAAACATACTTTAAGAACCGGATAACGGATCAGTGCATCTCACAAGCTCGAGGATCTCAATGTTCTGCCTCCATTCAAATATTCTCGATAATATTCAATTACTAAACCTAGAACACATTGAAATCCTGAGGAACAGAAGGCAATTTGGAACCAAAGCAGCAGTTATCTCTAGGTTTATATCAAGTTAATTTTTAATTGCGCTATTGATATGTAAGCAAACTACGCTTGCGAATTATAATAGCAACTTACTAGTGTGATCAACAGAAAGCAGCATGAAACATCCATTCTCCATTCTTTGACAGTGGCCTGGATCGAGGAGGCGTTGCATTTACGTAACCCAAATGATACAGCGTGCACTTTCACAATAATCAATTTGAAGTCTAAAGCTTTAACATGGAAAGAATTTGAAGTTGATTTATGTTGAAATGTAAATGTTTATAGAATATTAGAGTTCCTATTAGCATGCCATTCCTGAAGTTTGATATAAATATGATTATTTCGTGATTGTCAACAACCACATCAATTACAAACATTGACAATCTAATATTCTTCGAACTTAAGAAAGTCTCTTAAGAGAAGTGCACACAGAGGGAGTAAAGCTTGTCGAGAAAGGAAACTCGAAAGTCTGCTTCATTATGACAAGCAAGCAATTATTATGAGTAAGAGTGCTTATTAAAGAGTACACATCAACACTAGTTTTGAGCTCTGACAGAAAACTCGCATACTCAATAATCTGTAATGTTGATAATGAATATCACATCTTTTCTGAAACCGCTTGTGCAAAGTAAAGATAGTATAGCCTACTTACTGATACTGTTGCGAGAACCCTTGCCGATCTTCTCTGCACACCAGTCCTGGCGGTGACCAGCTCAAAATTTGATTGCTTTTGTCTACATTTTAGAGCAAATTTGATTGTCAGGTTGAACAGAACAAAAAGACCTTTTTATTGAGCTTGTTCCAAACATAGAAATCCTTTTGAGTCAATTCAGTTACACAGTTAGGCACCGACCTAGGTCAATGCTGCTACGAGGAATTTAAATAGCGAAACGTACAACAGTTGTAGATTCTTGCCATAGGAAGGCATGTTGTAGGTTATTTATCCATGCGATCTTGTTTTTAAATTGAAATGATAACAATCGCGAATCCTTGAAAATTTCACTGGCGAGGAATAACATTTGTCAATGCCAACCAATGAAAGCCGTCAATTATTAGAAGTAATGGTTTTAAGTCAAAGTCCGGTAGCCAGCACGAGTTTCTGCAGGGAACGAAGCCGAAAATGAGATCTTCACAGAATGCTATGCAAGCTATGCCTATTACGAATCTGTACGTCTGCCGAGTTCCTCTTCTTGTCAGACAGGATCAAAGTAGAACACATGTTAATCCAATGCGACGCAGATTGCAGTTTTCAGTTAGAATGAAAGTTTCCATGTTTTCTCTTATTGCGACAAAAATACTATGTCAAGAGCCACAATTTTTGACATGGATTGTCTTCAAGTCATTTCTATTATGTGCATGTGTTATTATCATGTTTCTGATGGACAATGTATGTGGGAATTTGGCAAAATTTGGAATAAATTGCTCAAAATGCTTGTGTTTGCCGACATTAGGAGGCTTGTCAAACCTCATTGTGTTTAGCTTTATAGACAAGCTTACACAAACATGATAGGAAATTACCTGAAGACATTCCATGTCAAAAATTGAGGCTCTAGACATAGTATTTTTGTTGCAATAAGCGAAAAAATAGAAAATTTCATTTTAAAAAACACTCTGCATTCTGCGTTCCATTGGACTAACATGCGTTATTAGTTGATCCTGTCTGACAAGAAGAGGAACTAACTAGAACTCGGCAGACGTGCAGATTCGTGGTAGGCATAGGGTGTACATCGTTCTGTGAAAGTCTCATTTTCGGCCTCGTTCCCTGCAGAAACTCGTGCTGTCTGCTGGACTATCATTGCTCCCCTTACTGAAGACTTGGACAGTGCTGACACAGTCAGACTTCAATCTGGAGCGTTGTGATCTTTTAGTCCGGATGCCCCTCCTGACGACTTCCAATGACACTTTCGGGGCTCGACCTCTGGACCGAAAGATCGCTAGGCCAAGTACTTAACATCTGTGCCGCGGAGACCACTGGGTACTAATCGTTAGATGCTATTGTAACATCAATACTTGTACACGTCGTGTTTTCCTTGTTTCCAGTGTGCATGTCCGTTCTAGTTCTATTATAGAGTGGGATCATATTTTTGAAACATTCATTTTGTAGATTCTTGCATTACGGTGGTGAACGCAAAACGTCAGGGTTTTGTGACATAAATATTGCGAACTGTTCTTTAAACAGTTAGAAAACGATTACTGGCAACTTATACTGCACGTGCTGGTAGTTCAAACCCCACTTTATCAGTGATGCAGCTTCCAGAATCCTATATTCTAGCCTGTATGAATTTTGGAAGCATTGTTCATTCCTCAGCCCGTCTATTGCGAAATTATTCCAAATATTGAATCATTTCACCACATGGGATGTTTTATATCACGTGCAGCTTAGAGCTGCAATGGATGATGGATTTCAATACAACAAGGGCACGTACCACAACATATGACAGTGGATCGTGGATAATAAGATAAGTTAACAGCACGCGATAAATTTTGATTGACGTTGTACAGGGATGCTCACTGAAATGAAAAATTGATGACGAGTTTGGCGAGCTCATTGTTTTAGACTCTTACACGTCAGCTCGCGGTTATCAACGTAAAATCAAAAGATCTGAGTTTTAACTGTATTGGAGAGAGTTCGAAATTGACGTCGCAAATCACTGGAATTCCCCCACAATTGAAGAAGTAAATCTCACTTCAATGAATCACTTTAAATCAAGTTTGCACGTCGCAGACAAAACATTTCGCAATATCAGCAGTCAGTCAGTGATCAAATTGTTCATCTGAGAACTTTTATCGCTACAAAAACTTTTATTATATTGGAACTTAGAATTTGTCGACCATTTAAAGCTTTCTTGGGGAGGCGAGATACAAGCATATATTGTATCAATGTTATTATCATATTAATGCCTGTCATTATTCTGATTATCTGTTTTCAGTTCGCTTGTGACTTTGAAAATGTAGCTAGCATTATCATAAGTTTTAAGTAAGACCGACAACTAATGAGATCAGTAAATAAGTCATCACGCGTATTGCTGCTTATCGCACAAAGCATGTCATAATATTGTATTGTGATAAGTTACTCTTGCTTACACGGACTACCAGCAGGCCTATCATTCATGCATTTGATGTACGCTATGTGGAAATTGAAAATTGTCAAATGGCATAAGTTGACCAAATAATGCCTGACGTTCAAAGTCTTAATCATGCAAAGAGATGCCATCAAAGACTTAACAAGCAAAGTCACCAAAGTCTTAACCAGCAAAGAGACGCCAGCCACCGTCCCACCCTCAACCTCAACCGGCTGGTTTTTAAGCCTGCCGGGTTTGATGACGCCGGCCACAGGCGTCATAGGTGTGAATTTCATAGGTGAGGTATTTTGACAGTAATCAAACGACACTGGATGCAATCATTTTTTGGTGCGGTGTATCATGGCAACTATGGACTATGGCAGCCACACAGATGGAGTCCCTTGCGTCTGATCACAACTCGCAGTCATGACTGTCTATGTGGCGGCAGCGAATGAAGCACGGTGGGAGATTGTGTAATGCAGGCTTTACTCCTTTATTTAACATCAAGTTATCGGATTTCTGCTTTCCTTTCAATAAATTTGTCGTTTTTGTGTTGATTTAAATCCTTTTTTCGTGATCAATAATCCATGTTGTTGCCACTATGACACAAAATTAGTCTGTCTGCATGGAAAATTGTCGTCAATCACTCTATTGCACACTCAAATATGCGGCCATCGATTTTCTGTCACCCTCGCCGACCGTCAGTTTGATCCATATCATAATTAGAGTTATGTAATTGAAAATTCACTCTCGATTAATCGGCTTCAAAAGTTAAGACAAAAAATAATGGACCACATGTATATAACACAGAAGTAACTGGAATTGAAATTGTTAAAGCGGAATTATCCTGATTCGCACAAGAATATGCAGGGTGTCCCAATAAAACATTGTCAGATTATAGTGAGTATTCAAACGTTCAGTTTTATGTCATCATGTTGCAATCTGCACAAGTATTTGCAAAATTGCATGAATGTATGACATAATTGAGCAAGTGATACACAACTCTCCACATTTTCTATGGATTAACTGCCATCCATTGACCCCTATACACGCATCACATCGACGCATGAATGATTACACATTTTCAAGCATTTGTGGAAAAGTTATCGTCTCAGCAGCGAATCTCAATCGAAACTCATGCATATTGCTTAGTCTGTGTCAAGAAGCCTTGCCGATACGATTTACATTTAGATTAGTAACAATTTGAGTTCTGCATTTAGCATTTTTGTTGGCACTACGTGTATAAATAATGCATTAATAGAACTAATAATAAATTTTGCATCAGCTGCCTTCGAAAACTATTTAAACTGAAATGAAATAAGGCAATTCACTAGCTTCATTATTTACGCATTTGTTCTTACCAGGTAGTTAAAATACGATAGTGAAATTATCTCATTAAAGAATAAATAGCCTAGAAATTAAGTTTGAATAATTATTGAGGTTTTTATGGAAAAGGAAAAGGAATTTTAATGTGAAATATTATGAAGACGATGAATTCATCAAATAATGTGAAATTCGAGAAGACACTCGTACATTAAAGAATATGCATTTTCATTAATATAGTCAAGTATTCATCATGTACAGTCGTAATGAGCACGCCACTCCATCTGCATTACTCGAAGTCGCTGCACGTAAGAGGGATGTCAGATTTCACACTACATGAATGTGTTATCAAATCGCCAATGTTGAAGAAGCATTTAGCACCTCTATTGGTTAATCTCGATTCTGTTTTCACCACTAGACACAGATATTAAGAAGTCTAAAAAACATTGTCAGGCGAGTAGTATCTCTCTTCGAGACTTGCATTTCTCTTGGACTAATTCATGTTAATCTTCAAATTAATCGATGATAAAATTCTGCAGTTGAAGGTGTGTGGAACAGGACACAGAGTCCTAATCAATAGGTTAATTGATGCATCAAGTTAAAAAATTAGACATTGAGCACAGAAGATCTAAGTCGATTGAAATCAAGAAGCTACAAGCAACTTCGATTTAGGTAAAACATATTTCATGATGTCTTAGTCAAAAAGTGTGCAAAATTGCAATAAAAAGAATATACATGTTCGTGCCCCCACCTGAGCCAAAAGTCACGGGACGCCACTACTGGCTTGACGATAGTAGAGTCTCTGGTGATAAACATGATTCATAATTCCGCAATCTATTGTGAATGTATTCAATCCAACGTTCAATTGAACTCGATTGAAGTCAAATTCTATCGGCTCTCGAAATTCCAACTCAAAATACAATCTTTTAAACACAAAACTTTGTTCTTCATTCGTCCTTTCAAGATTATCATATATCTCTTTTTTCCTTGTTATCACAATTCACACATTTTACAAATGGAAGCGAAATATTTTCACTTATAAACTTCTTTGAAGAGATATTGAAGGAGGCGAGTGAGTGACTGCCAGTCTGTTCCCCTCATACCTCCTCATTATCAGATGCCAGTTCGTGAGGAATCTGAGTTTCTTTCACTAGAATCTTTGTCAGACAGCCATTGAAATGGAAAATAATGACGGAGGAGTTAAATTTTATCGTCCGGAGAGTGAACGACGAAGGATTTGGATGAGCGATATGAAACAAATTGCAGAAATCGAATGACCATGATGATTGCTTGTGGAATTTTGTGATACATTTTACAAGTAGGATTTTTATCAGGATTGTTTTCGGCTGCATTTCAGGGCCTGTAAAACTGAAGTTGACTGTATTTGACTAAAGTATGACGTTATTGACGATGAGAAAGATTATGCAGAACATCAATGCCGTGAATGCAACCTTTGCTTGAAAAAAGAAAAGTCAAGCATCTTATTTATAGTTAAAGAAATGAAAAAAACGCAGTGGTTTTTAACATTTAGATCCCTTGTTGCAAGGAAATATAACATCCTGAGTTCATTGATCAGTAGCCAACTTTCCCGTGCCGACCATGGAAAAGAAATGATAACTGCGTCCAATCGGTGATTTTACATTTTTCGCAAAGCAAAAAAGTATATGAAAGTGGAAGAGATTTACTGACTATCTCTTATGTGTATGCTCTCATTCGCTCATTGTTTGATTACGCATGTCCGGTTTTCGTTTCACTCTAGAAGCTGCTTAAGAAGCAAGCTCGAGATAATTCAAAAGCACGAACTAAGAATAGGCACAATCTAAGACAGACAAGAAGGGATCATTTACTGTACATGTGTAATGCGTATAGCATGTACAAGTACGTTGCAAAGAGCTTACGTCGCTCATCACATTTTCATTCAAAGAAATTGACAGGGTCCTTTTTATTCTTCATTTCCAGATTATTTAAGGGTGAGATGTCTGAGAAATGATAAACATTGCATCTTCATATGGCTTTCCATCTCATTTCAAATTTTCTTCATGAATTTTATTGCTGTTTGTGATTATTTAAGCTCATTCCCAAATGATCGTGCAACTTGAATGAAAAATGCGTGCACTGTATTATTGATATTTCTGTCTATGTGACTTCATTCTGTCAATTGGAGTTAATTAACTGCATAACTGCATAACTTGTTTAGCTCTATTTGCATTTGGACATTTCGTGCCAGTAGCACTTTATATATTAGGGACATACATGCATTCTCTGCATTAATTCTTTTTAAGAAACAAATCAAAAATTATTTTTTTAATAGTAATCAGAAATATTCTGTAAAACCATCGAAATATGTAAAAATTTTGTTATTATTTTGATTTGTAAATATGACACCACTGCCACTACTTACAACTTCCACTTATGAGTAGTATGAGCATATAAAGCATAAATTTCAACTCTTTACACATTTCATACCGAGAGTGCCGAAGTCATGTCTTGCATCAATCATTGCCATCTCACGAAATTTCATCATGAGAAAATGGACAACCATAAGTGCTCAAAAATGTAGACTTTCAGTGAATACATCCTTCGAGAGACGACTATGAAAGTTTTGCTGAAGGCAGCGGGATGAATGCACCACCCAGACCATCCTAATACTAAGTTCGAGAAAGCCAATGAACGGAAAATTGTGAAGATTTTGTCGTTCGATTGTAAGAATAAAATTCCGAGGAGTACCGATCCACATTCCTCTTGGTTCCTGTTCAAAATGGTGCACTTACAAAGTGGCCTTGAAACTCTGTTTTAATAAAACTGCCTGGGAAACCCTCATTACTATGCCTAAATCTTTCGTGACCATTCCCATTGTTTGGTTCTGCGTGTTTGGGACGAATTTTGGCTGTTTCTATTTCAAAAAGTCTTAGATTTGACAAGACGAATGTTTGAACTCAGACCGGCCGGACACAGAGCGAACTATATGGAGCGAACACTCAGGGAGTTGATGAAAACCAAATGATGCTTAGTAATCAATCTACCGCTTTGTGAGATTTTTTGGTTTAGAATAGCGTCCAGAGCTATCTATTTCAATGGAATACAACATTGCAATATCATCTCATGCAGCAGTGGACTTGAGAGATTCCGATATTTGCAATATTTCAGCTTGCTAGTGGAAAATTATCGTTAATGGTTTATTTTCTCTATATTTTCTTTCTTTTCCATAAATCTAGAAGTGTACGTTACTGAGTAATCAAACTCATCATGGAGATCATGCTACGCGGATGAATTTTGGGCAGGCATTCAGGGTTGCGGTACATATACAAATGAAAAAGGAAGAAACCGAGAAAGCGAATTATTTTTATAAAATTCTAAGCCATGCAAGCAAATGGAATTTCCTGTTTGATAGAATAATTCCAGTTTTAATTAAAGCTTGACATTCCAAAAGATAATATTTGACATTTCCTTTGCCTCTCAGAAGACGTGCGAATTATATATAAGGATAAGATTCAACTGTTTGTAGTTTTATTTAAGAAACAATGCCAAAGGCGCCGTAATCAAATAGAATCTTAATATCTTCTTCTGTAGCGTCTTGACGGCAGACATTTTATATTTACATCGGCATCTTTTGATAGAATATTCGCACGGTGTGAAAGTCCCTCGAGTAGAGGTGTCGAAAAATATCGCAAGCCGAAATTCGACATTAACTTTCGAGCTCTCTGCAATTGAAAACATTGTGAGAAAGTATTCGACTTGTGTTTATATGGACGCTTTTAAATGCGCGAGTGAGTGAGTATACTTCCAATGAGACCATTAAACCGATATGTGTTGTTCTTCCCACAGATAATTTCAACTATGTAATCGGTCAAAATGATTGTTAGCATAGTTTACAAATGTCAATGCCTCTTTAGGTACAGATGTAGTGAGACTGGGAGTTGAGTTTTGGCGAAGTGTGTGAGATCGCTACTGATTCGTGATCAATTCAAATACTTTCGCCCAGAGCTCGCTATTTCTGCTTGAAATATAAATCCTACTATGAAAAGTGGATATTGTGAAACATGGTGTTGCTTGCCTGCACTATAAAATATAATCAAGATGCAAGATGTGTACAAAACCAAGAAATTCAATTTTCATTTCAGTTTTATATTAAGAGACAAAGTGAAGATGGCGCTAGAGTCTGCAAGTAGTCTATTAGTTTCGTGAAAAATCGCTCAGAGAAGAACACCACATTTTCAAAATTCAATTTTCGTATTGAAGTTCTGATTCCATTTTGATAAACTCTACATCACATGAGACCTTGAGGCTAATTACTGATTTGGCATTTTAAAAAGCTTCCAAACGTATCTTTATCATTCGTAATGTAAGAAGATAAAGGTGTCCAAAGCATCGAATATTCAGATCTAGTGTAGTTTTCATTCGAACAATGCTTCTCTTCTCATTTGCTAGCTTTTGTTTGGGCATGCTGACGACTTCTTATTGAAGCTAATAAGTGTGAAGCGCCGTGTTTTCTGAATCCTTGACATGAAGCATATCCAGCAAGTTCTCTCATTTATGCGGCTAATCGAACCTGCTATTGCATACTAATTGAACTTGCTATATTGAATAATAATATTGATTTTTCATTGGGAGGTAATATCTATCTTACATGTTAAATATTCTTAATGGACAGAATATAGGGAGATTCTCGACAAACCAAGAGCAGGCAAACGTAGCAAATGTTACAGTACACGCACGCTATGGCATTTTTTTAAGAACTGATAGGTATGTAAGAGGTAGCTCAGTTGGTAGCTAACAGGTTTGGATAGCCTTGGATAACCGCACATCTTTTGCATGACAGTGCGATCAATCTCATATCTCATTTCATTCTTATTTCTGATTGCATGTGATGTAACTTCAGATGCTTTGGTGGACATTGATAGTTGGTACTGATCTAAACAGCGGCAGTCACAATTGTGACGAAATATTTACTCACTGATTATAATTGCTATGACAGCTGATCTGTGATGATGAGGCCTCGACGATTCCAACTGACATTGGTCGCAAGTACACTGTCGCAGCTCAGTTGGTAGAGCGGCAGGTCTGCAAAACCTGGGGTCGTAGGTTCGAGTCCTACCAATCGCATAGGGTAATTTGATCTATCGCTTACCTCGTTTCAATCTCACTATTAATTGTTAAAATTGAAAACATCCTCAAAGCTCAAAGATCATTGACTATCTATGAAGTAGACAATAAACGACAATTTCATCGCTTCTTGTCAATGTTTCACGTTGAGGTTTGCCGAAATACACTTATTAGGACACTTATTAGGACTGATATTACATCGGCCCTTCTTTTACTAGCAAAAGTGCAATATCCATATGACATACACAAAAGGAAAAGTACTCGTGCGCTGATTGATCGATCGGTCAATTTAAAATATCAGAATCACTGACAATAATATAACATAATAAGTTTTTACTGAATTGCCAATTCATTTCATACAGTAGACATCAGCGCCAACTGTTTTTATCGTTTCTGATGATTCATCGATGATGCTATTTCCAAATCACGAAAACCGGTAATCGATAGACTGCATTCTCCGAAATCATGTGGATTTATTTCTGAAATTATTTCTCAGTTTTAATCGTCCTGAAACATATTCGCATCAGGCAATAACAAAGATGGAAACACGTTGAAAATCGCTAACATTCTCATCTACTCAAACTGATTGATGTTAAGAAACAGACAACAAAATTCATATCTTCTTGCATGCCTATCGATTTGATGGTTACCTCCCCCACTCATATTCTTCACATGGATCTAGTCACAATGATAGTAAGAGATGAAAAACTGACTAGTGGAAAAATTGTTTTTATATTAGGTTTACATTCTGAGTTTTCTGATGTTCTTGTCAAATTCAAGGCACGAAACTAAAAGTCTGATCTCGAGTACTTGAACAATAAAATAATTGAGACGTCTTAAACTGTATTTAAAATGTTTTCTTCTCCAACTTTGTAAAGTCGTGTTTCTCAAGCGGAGTGCATGTGTAACCCTACTAAGGAATTTCATTAATCAAAGAGGGATATGAGGAGCAACAGATGAATTTTGGAGAAGGGAGCAAGGATTATCAAAATGCAATTTCCGTGAATTAATTGATCGCTAACTAATTTCAATATAATTTGAGTGTTTACAACATTTCCCCTGCTTTTTTATGCCATTCTCTTTATTGTTGAACCTCTTTCTTGACTCTTTTTACTCGTATTTTTTTCTTTTTTGCGCCATTTCATCCAAAATCAGGAATCATTTGCAGTACTAGCTCTCATCTCTCAGAAGTAGTATTTGATAAATGATGGCACAAATTACTTAATGTGCTAAATCCGCATCTCAAATTTACTCAAGGTGTGGCTGCATGCCTAATTAGGGAGGTGTGTTGATGTTGAAAGATGTATTGCTTGCTGATGATTCCTGATGTTGGATGAAATGGCAGCTATTCAGATCTGTTCCAATTTTTCAACTGAGAATGCGACTCAATAGTTAATTGTTTTAATATTGTGTTTTTCAAAAATCGCATGCACTGATTTTTGCAGGCGCACTGCTTAGGCGACATACCAGTAGTGTGTCAAAAGAAGTATTTAAAGAATATTCATAGAAATTAACTTACTATTTATTGACATTTAACTTGACATCATTGAAAGCTACTTTTTTTGACATGCCGAATCATTCGTTTTGATTTTACTATGTAACTAATCATCTCCAAAACCGCGGTAAAAATTACTAATAAGAGAAGTATGTATTTTCATTGTAAATAGCTTTGGAAATGTTTTGTCTGTCACTCTTTTGCATTGATAAAATCACCCTTCGTTTGAATGGAGCAGAAATATATTTGATGTCGTATCGTTCATTGTAGAAATATTCTTTTTTGCCGAATCCTTTATCGAAGGAAATTAAGTTGATGAGTTTCCGCCGATAATGATCATATTTTTGTGATGAGCAGATCATCGTCCATGGAGAATGATCTGAATGGGCACTGCTTTTTTTCCATTATGAAAACCGAATATTTTCTGTTTACTAATACTTAGCATTGCTATCAACAATCAATTATAATAAGCAAGACATCAAGCTGGTCATATATTTGATCAACTTGCAAATAATGTTGATAAGAAACCTTTTTTGGTTTCTTCCTATTCAGTGGTTCATGATTTTCTTCATATGCTAGCTATGGAGCTTTGTTATTTCAATAGATTGTCCTATAATTGTTATAATCATATCATTCGCTATTCGTTCTATTTGATTGTCTACTTGGACATGTTGGTCAAACACTGCCTCGATCAACCCCAATGTTCAGAAAGCTTTCTGATAATCTACCTTAAGTATATGGACATTATTCATCTTGAAATATCAACGGCATATGCCAACGATGAAAGTGACCACCACCGGGTAGAACCGGTTTGTTGTACTCGTACATCAAAGTTAAATTTATATTAAAATGCATTCATATTTACCAAATTGCAAGAGTAACAGGTAGAATATAAATACTTTAACTGCTGATTTACCGAAGCAAGTTTTGAAAGTGAAAGTCTTCAAGTAGAAATCAGACACTTTGAAAGCAAATTACTAGTGGTTAAATCATCCTAGGTCATTTTATTACTGACCCCTCTTTCATTTAAATCATACTTTTGCTACTACGGGATATAAATTTTGAAGCTGCTTTACATCATTGACTTAAGGACATTATAAAATTCGAATACATCGAACATGATACGAAGCTCTAGGCATCCCTATAACTCTCCCTTTGAGGCTTTGACGCAGTCACACTTAAGATGTAGCGTTGTGATGCTTTTTGTGCGGATTCCCATCCGGCCGACTTCCTATGACACCTATGACCAAATCAAGCATTTGACCTCTTTGCCACGATGACAACATGACATGCTATGAAGAAAATGGTAATTAACATTTATGTATAATGGATTGCGGGATCTGTTCCAAGTAATATTACCGAATATTGTTTCCTACAGAATCAACCTCTTCCAGTATATTTGTCATAAATTGACATTAATATCTTCGCAAAACATCGCAACGTGAAATAATACTCATTATGGAATGTATTCAAATATCAGCTACTGAGGCAGAAGTGATCCGAAATAATTATTAAACTTAAGCATTTGGAGTAATAAAGTTGAGTGAATACTGATTCAATCGATTTCAAACATCTATCGGTCAAACATCATGACCGGCTCAGATATTGGGCAGAGAGAAGAGGAGAGGACGGTTGTTCCCCTGTGCTTCGTGCATTGTGACTCCGACAAAAAAGCAAGCAGTACGAGGAGACTCCGGAGTTTCGAGAGACTTCCTCGATCCTCGATTTTCTTTAATTTTTTGAGAGACAGCAAACGTGCAAGCTGAACACTTCGGCGGCTCGGGGGAGCTGTTCTCTTTGAGAAGGTTTCATCCGCCAGTCATTTCTTCTTTTACTCTCCTTATTTTCTTCGGATAAAATTGTGGCATCAATCTCCTGCATCTCTTGTACAAGTTCATATTAAAGGGATTGATATACTAGTACCTCTGAACATAGAACATACCTCTGATGTAGGCGTGTGCATATCTACCTTCTTGAATAAGAGAGTTTAGAAGTAACTTTTTTAAACTCTGGATTCTATTTGCGATGCACATACTAATCAACTTTTTCCTAATGTGTCGAAAATCATTCTTTCCAATATGCTTAACTCTTGATAGAAGAAAAAGAGGGGTATGGATGCAAACATATTTGAGATTTTGTCAAAAAAGCAGCTCAACTTGCATCAAAGACAAATTGGAAAATCTTGATATTGTGAAATTGGGTGTGGCAAATGCTTTGATGAAAAGTAGACACAAACTCACATCCAATCCCTCTATCTCTGAAAGACATATCAAACTTTGTCATCCATGCATGACCGCTGTACTCAACATATTGAGAACCCAATTAGTGCCATTAGCACTGTAAATTATGAGTATTAGTGCATTAGTACATTTTGATGTTTAATCTTCTGAACTGCCAAGCCAACTGCCTGACTAAGTGGGCGGAAGCGTTTATGGGAAAATGTCTTGATTAGATGAGTTACTGTTAGTTCTTGTAAGACAATCAAGCAGCGTACAATGAACACGCAACCATGCTGGTCATTATTGTTCCACTTTTAAAGAAATCGTAGCATTTAAAATATTCAATTAACCTTAAAATTTAAGAAACGGAATTGAAGCATCAAAATTAAAAAATCGTCAGAAGTGTTTTGTGCCATCTCTTATCATTGAGATAGGCAGAAAAATAGGACAGAACACAAAGCCGAAAAGGATGTTTTCGGATAACTGTTTCTTTCGTATTTCATAAGCTAAGCATGAACTCGCGATTGCATTTTTCAATATTTTGGTTTCACAAGTAAAAAAAAAGTCAGTCACACTGCATCTTTGAATTGAAAATTCTATATCTATGATAATCACGACTACTTAACGTATGAACATGAAGATAGGACGCATGAATGGCTTTGTTTCAAAATTTGTTTAAATCCAATATCACATTCGTACAGAAAAGATAAATAATTCTTCATTTTGCTGTCATTGGTTAAAGTAGAAATTCCCTATGATCTTTCACAAAACACAGAACATCAAAGGTAGAACAAAGAAGCATAGCAAGCGGACATTTTCGAATTTCGGTACCATTATTGTTTTCACATTCGTCCCTAACAATGCCGACACATGAAATTAAATGATATGCTGATAGTTAGTTCACCAATTGGCGGAGGATCATGCAGTGAATAAGGCGGTAAAAAATAGACTATAATTTAAGGATTCTTTAATCCTCAAACTCATCAACCAAAAGTCGTCGACAAAAAAAGGATGTCGCTAATTCGAGTAATGTCAAATAAGTGTTTATTTTTCTTCAAAACGAAAATCACAAGACGTACAGATAATAAGATGCAGAAACGACTTCATCGACATAAAATATCTGAGTTATGTAAAATAGCGAAAGATCGACTGAGGATAATAGGATAAACAGTCATTAAAAACATGCAATTTACAAGTAATTGCAATCGGTCTTTCTTGCTTGCTATATATCAATGGTTTCAAAATTCTCTTTGGTAGAAAATGACGAATGGTGCCGGATGTTAACGCAGGTCATAATGAATATGTGACATCGATATATCCCCTTTTTAGTTTGGAAGACCGTGTGTCTCTGATCGAGATGCATTTATTAATTTACAGTTTATTAGCTGTTTGCAGTTGTATCCCTGCACTTCAAGTTATCGCCTCCAATTCAAAATTGCTAATCACAACAGCTACAGCATGAAGTTAATTACAGATCATCTTGACAATTATCAAAATTCGAAAATGTTTGGTTGCTGTATTTCTTTGCTTCGCGTTAGATGCTCTGCGTTTTGTGAAAAATGAAAAAGAATTTCTGCTTTGACCACTATGACAGAAAAATGAAGAATCATCAATCATTTATGCACGAGTAGAAAAAGTGGCCATTGGATGTAAACAAGTTAATGATAACAATTTCAATCATCCGTCCTATCTTCATACTCAATTGTTCGGTTATTGCGATTATCATTGATATAGATTTTTCAATTCAAAGATGCAGTGTTACTTTTGACTAACCCTGTAATAAACTATAAACGGTAGACCAACTGTAGTTCAGTGTTCAAAACCGTCTGTGACAGGTTTTGGAGTAAAGGAACAAGCTCTTATCTATGCGGCTATGACCAGTGGCTTGTTAGGTGAGAAATTTTGAAAAATAGCAAAATGTATTTGGTGTTATTGGGAAGGCCTCCTCTGTTAGCTTTAGTGGCATTAACAGTAACTTTAGATAATCAGATGAATATTACCTTTTAATACTAATTAGTGTATTTAGACTATTTTCTAAGGTTTGCTGATGCAGTAATACCCTAGCAATTCGATAAAATGAAAACTGACGGTAACTTGATGAAATGAATAGTATATGTATGTCAGAAATTTACTCAGGCTTCATATTGAAACGAATATCAACTACTGAAGCTGAGTAGATCGTTTTGCAATGAGCGTAAATTCATTCGATGCAGTTTTCAAACTATGATAAAATAATGAGTTAGTTGTTTGATATTATGCATGTTGAACCTATGGAGTTGCTGCCTTTAACTGACAAACCTGTCAATAAGGAACTCATGAATTTTGAGATTAGGAAAAACATGACCTTGCTCTCTAAAGCAGTCACATACACCGCATAGTCTACGTTGCAGAGGATGTAATGCATATAGTGATATATGTCTGTCAAAGTGAATATCATTTCCTCGACAGAGTCAGCATATACCTTAGACAACGGATTGCTTGTTCTAATTATTGAATTCTGAATGCGAGCATGCACAGCGTCCAATACCAGAAAGAGAACGAAAATTTGAGGTGATTCAAATTCACATACAGACTTTGTGCGCATGCCCTTCTTGCCACAAAGATTATGCGAATTATTATGCGATCAAATTGCACATCTTTCATTACATATTATTTCATAGATGATTAGACGATTTAAGGTCTTTGAACACATGCTTTTTACATGTATGAGTAGAATAAGCATGTTTCCAATTTTTTGCAACGTTAATGATAAAAGATATTTTTAAATTCTCGGTATTTGCTGTTTTGAAGCGACATGTTTCTCGATTGAAAATTCAAGTAAATATCTTCAACGTTGTGATTCATTTTCCTTTTACTTGCAGAGGACACCATTCCGTGTTTGGTATTGTCAAGGTTAGAGGTAAGAGTTCTCATGATTCGATTTTCTTTGATGTGTTTGTTAAGAGAGAAATAGACGAAGGTTATCCATTCAGATTAGTAAACGGAGAAGTTTTGGTTGAGATGTTTGTCATTAATTAATTTACCAGACGAAAAATTGCTGCGAGTCTTGGTGGATTTGAACCACCGATCTCTGGCATTCTAGGTCAACGATCTACCAACTGAGCTATTGACGGACGACAGTATGACATAGCTATCAGTCCTCAATCAAAGAATCTGCGTAATCCAATCAGATGTCTTTATCCTCCAAGTCAACATAGCATTAAAAGTGAAGCCAAACTACTGAAGCAAGATATCAGTAATTCAAAGCCAGCATTGTCATCAAGGAACCCTAGTTATCGGCACATCGCTTGACTAGCGCAGCGCAGATAACTAGGGTACCCTGATTGTCATTAACCAATTATCATAATCAGAGAACATCAGAAATTTATTATGTTGCAGTCAATTGATTTGAACATTACATTTGCAAATAGTTTTTGATAACCCCTGATCAAAACAGGCAATTATATTTTTGGTTTTACTATAAATTCAAGGAACCGGGGATAGGATTTCCTTAAATTATCTGTCTTCCAATGATGATTGAGGCAAGCGTATTGCTGCTAAATGGATGACAATAGAATTCATAAAGCATATTTTCATCCTTGGAAGATGCCCTGGATAGTCATGATAAGATATTTTTTAGTTGGAAAGAGTCAGGAACTTTTAGATGTTAATTATTATTATAAGTTATGATGTACAAAATTTTTCGATTACCATCCAGTAATCATCTTCAGGTACAAAAGACTAGGGTTAGTAGAAGTTTGAAATATGAGAAATTTGAAAATGATATTTACAATGAGATGATGATAATTTGCAAATTTATTGATTATTAATTTATCATCATTAAAAATTCAAAAATTGCATTCAAAATTAAAATCATTTATTAATGTCGTACATTTATTGATTATTAAATTATCATCATCTCATTGTAAATATCATTTTCAAATTTCTCATATTTCAAACTTCTACTAACCCTAGTCTTTTGTACCTGAAGATGACTACGGGATGGTAATCGAAAAATTTGCACATCATAACTTATAATAATAATTAACATCTAAAAAATTCATGGCTCTTTCCAACTCAAAAATATATTTTCATCCATCCTCGACTACTTTGAAGGGCATTAGTTACATGTGATTACTTTAGTAAAATGCCAAATAATACAGAGAATGTGCACGTATATGTACAGCTTGTATATTTCTGCCAATAATGTTACATTTTGAATAACTTACTATGTTTCTCAATGAAATCTTTACGTTTCAGGAGGTGTAAGACTTATACTTTGCATGCTTTCGCCCAAGATGCTGAAAAAATTCAGAGCCATGGACAAATATTCGAAACCGACCGCATCTCACGAATACATGAGGGAAATAAAATAATCAAAATTAAATGAGGAAAATTTATTTACTTCAATTTGCCGCACTCTTTTTCATGTGGCTATACAGAATGCTTGTATAATGTTGTCATACCATTTCATTTATTATGCTTAATTTTAGCGGAAGAACATTGCCCAACTTCAGATGCGATTTCAGAAGAACTGAGACAAACAGCGGATTTAAATTTTCAACATTGATAAAATTTATTCATGCATCGCAAGTGAATGAAGGGAATTTTTTGTTTGTATATTAGTCACAGCATAAGCCATTATTGCTGTAATAATATTTGCCTAGCCTATTGCTATACTGTTAAACACGTGCAATGTACGCGATGCTGTTGAAAATTTTGATCAACGTTTCAAGAAAATATGTGTCATTGCATTGAAAATGATGCATTCAGCATTTTCAAACCATTTTTAGATTAATGCAACGAATGTATTTCTAGATCGCGCCCGGCTGTGGTTGAATATCCATTGTCCGAAAATGAAGATTCGCTCTAACGTGTAACTTGCTTCTGCGAATTGTTCATTATACAATCAATGTACTGTTAAGCAAAATGGTCCGTATTGAATGTGCGAATGGGACCGCATCCATAGGCCCGGAGATTCACTATATGGGGACCATGTGATCCGTATTTAGCAAAGATCTGTATTACTATGGGATCCATTTGGAATGTCCAAAAGGGTCCTTACAGTGACTTATAGGATGAAATGATTTATGTGCCGGTTAAATGGTCCTACTATGTTCTACCTACCTTCAGATGCTTACCCATACGGTACTAATCTCATTCTTCACTTTCCTCCGCTTTACCAAGAGGACAATATGTCTTACAATTCTTCTTATGTAAAATAATTATCAAAATGTTTGCAACTAACATTGCCAATGAAGATAATAACTTTCAATTTTTTCTGCAGATTTTCCAATTCTTTTAATAATTTGATAATTATGTACTTTATCCACAATAAAATGAGCCATACATGGCTTCGTCTGTCATTTCAATTTTCAAAGGAAGTATTTTGACATCTGTGAAATATGCTCACAATACTATCATAAGTTCATCGGACCCGTTTTCTCTATTGTTCCTCAAATACGCACCCATCCAGAATGCGGACTGTTACTTCGCACCTTTATTTGCACCATTTAAAAACGGACATTATCCAGATTTTATACAGAAGTGCATCTTTCTAGCAATTTTTCTTTGTATTACTCTATATAATTAATTTTCTCTACATAATTATTACTCTACATTAATTAATTTTCTTGTCATATCTGGACAAATCATTTGAAAAGAATATACAATTCAGAAAATGTGTCGGATAAATTTCGGGCCATTGTTATACAATCCCCTTTATACCCTTAATACGGACCATTTTGCCGAACAGTGTGCACAGCATAGGGAGAACTCCCTTGTGTAATTTGAGTACTGATTCTCTTGAAAAGAGGCGCAATCATTTTACCGCGAGTTTTAGAATATTTCATAATTACTCTGTCTTTTCCCCTGATTTTCTTTTTGCTTACCAAATAATATTCCCGCTTAAAAGTGTCATCAGAATTTCTTTTTTCAGGGAATTATTGATATGTGGAATAAACTTCCTTAATGTATCGATTGTAGTCTATTCCTTTCCACTTTTAAGAGAAATATGCGATATTTTGTCTGTATAATGGCTTTTGCCACTCTTACTTTTGTGCTTATTTTCGATTTTTATGTAAAGCCTGCGGGTGGTCAATGCAGTGCAGAAAAGGCACTCACTTCTCAGACTGGAATAATAGGAGCAGCGTTAACAAAGTGTTATATTCTTATCACATACATGACTTGTGGTCGGTACAATAAATATAAACATAGCTCTTACTTAAAAATCCCTGTGTACAACGTCTAGGAATCACTGCTCATCGTCAGATCGAATCAGATGAATAACAATGTCGCCATCAAATATTAGACTTAATTATTAGAAGAAAAAGCAAATGTTGTTCCTGTAGCAGCATAATACGAGCATCACATCCTTAGTGGCAACGGTATCTTGAGGTTCAAACTGAAAACAAATTGTTGCATAGTTGAAAATTGCTAATGCAGTAAACAGTTGCTGAATACACTTCCCTTAAGTATCATGCAGGAGCTGGTAAATTATCACAGTAGGCACATGATCCCTTCAGTTGCATGTCTTCCTGGTTCAATCTTACATAAAATTGCGTGCGCATGACCCTGAAAACATGCACATCCACAAGTCGGCTAATTGAAGTTGACATGCAAATATTATCGAGTTTTCTTTACCATGTCAAAAGTCTTTCTTGTTTATGTTATATTAAATGATAATAAAACGATATCAGCTTATTGAAAGCTGCTCATTTTAACCTAAGTGCATCCTTAATTGAGGCTTGACCACCAGTGATTCGTGGGAATTTATCTTGGACAGTGGTTCTTAAAGCATTGGTTGGCGGTAACTCCTCCGTAGGGGTGTTCAGGTACGATTTCAAATGATGCGTCACTCAGTGTAGATATAGTGAGGAAACATAATATTTATTGAAATCACAGCAAATTCTGATAGTTCTTGAAGACCTATCTTGATACTTATGGGTTATCTCCCCCCCCCGCGTTTTCAAATCAGCCTAAAATTTGTAGAAATGAGCCAATAGTTACAAAATATTAAGTACACGTACGTGAGGATATTTTCTACCCGCATGCCAAAATTTGTGAAAATCGGACAACCTGTTTTTGAGCTTAGGGGCGATAACTTGAAATGCAGGGATGTTTGCAGCTTGATCTGAATCGTCTGATCTCATCGTCTGAACAGAAAGCACTTGAGGTCAATAAAGTAATTTCCCGATAATTCGTGAAGTGATGATGACCAGGCCACATCCCTTGCATTAACATTTTTAACTTAAAAAAAGGTGTGGCACGGTAGTGCCCGTGGGACGATTTCAAATAGCAATGGATGAGACGAAGATGGGGGAGAACAATGCACACGCAATTAACAATAATGCGTCGAACAGACGAAGTCAGATCAAGCTGTTGACATCGCTACACATCACGTTATCGTCTCTAATGTAAAAAGTATTTGTTCGATCTGTATATATTTTTGCATGTCGGTAAAAAATATGCTTTAGTACATGTACTTGAAGTTTGGTGACAATTGCTTCATTTTTGCAGATTTTAGAAAAATTTGAAAACATAGGGTTGGACAACCCATAAGTATCCCATCTGTCACACACACAAACAAAATAGAGACAATCACAAATTAAAAATGTAGGCACGGAGTAGTTATATTAGGTAGAGCAGTAACTGAGTATTAATTAAATCCCCAATGTATGCGTGCAGATTAGCAATTTTTTGCTGCTTTGGAGAAAATAGCACGGAATTGACTGATCATGTTAGCAATGCAGAAGAAAGAATTGTGTGGAAAGAATAGAATTTAAATCATCCATGTCATGATAGCCTTGTAAAGGCAATGCTTATTAAATTAGCTTCGATGGAAGTGACTTTCTTCAATGCTCAGCTTGATGCTCAGTCTTATTATAGGAGTATTTTCTCAAGCTTGATCATGTTACAAACTGAAAGAGCAAAATACTATAATCAAAGACAATGATCAGTGGCGGATTCTCCGTGCCTGCGCGGCCTTCGGCGCAGAGCCATCAATAATCCAGTTACCAATATCTATATTATAGAAAAGTGTCATCACTATTTTGGACTCATCTTGCCCTGATTATTTTACACAACTTAGCCAGTTTTGAATTCTCAATATCAGATCATGAACGCTCCGATAGATTAATTTTGACTCGCGCGAGGAGCAGCTGTTTCACTCCATCACACACAGTGATCATGATCAACTTTTAGATAAATGGGTCTATTATTCAGATTCAGATAAGAATTGACGCGCAGTTAAGTGGATCATAAAAAAATCATATAGTGTATATGAAAATTGAATTGATCCGCAGTTGAATTCTAATTGCAGAGATTATTATCATTCTAGCCATTTCTCATTCAATCTTGTGCACTGATTCTTAGTGACTGTAGAACATATTCTGCTAGTTAATGAATTGGACAAGAGTCTTTAACTTAACAGATGCATTTAGCGGGGCGGAAAAAGCTATTAACTCGATTCATTTGATTAACTAAGCAGAATATAATCTCACCTTTTTTGCATGAAGACTTGCATTATAATGCGGTTCATGAAATTTCCTTGATATAATCAGCTTAATTTCCGTTTAATTATGAAACAAGATGCTTGCTAGTGAATTTTCATTCCTTTTGATATCTAAGAACGTTCATGCTACTCATACTTATACACTGTATGTTAAAGTCTGTACCAAATCGCCAGTAGACAAATATAATTTGCACAATTTTGACTTCTTAAAAATTGATCAAATATTTTTTTAGGCCGCATGAGCATAATCTCAGCAGATCAGCTGAATCTTTTAAATTAAATATTTTCATTCTGCGCTGTCCAGACTGCTGACAATGGAGTTTTTCCATGCACTCTTGGATCGCGAATGTTATAGCCTGATATTGTCATTATGTCATCATTTTCATAAGTACCTTCAACTTTAAACACTTCTTAATATAAATGTGAGCAAATGCGCGCGTAACGTCCTACTTAACCACAAAAGTCAAGCGGTCCCAGACGTGGAGGCTGTTCAACTACGTACAACTCTTTGCTTATAAATGCAACCGCGTACTACGTGCAAAATGAAATTTGAGCAATTCAAATTAAATTCATTGTACGTTCGATGTCGCAGTTAGTGACGATGCATCAGTTTGAAGATATCTACATGTACTGTGTCTGTCATATTATTTACTTTGTAGCAGTCTCCTCTTTGTCCATTTATCCCCTTGAACATTAAAACAATGCATCATCTGTTGGGGATTTCAACATGAAATTGTGGGAGATATTCTTTTCTTCCCAACAGAACTTTCAATTCACTATTTAACGTAAATTTGTTCACGTTTTACTCACTCAGACGCACTTTTTCCATCGATAAATTATTTCAAGTGGAAATGTCAGCTTTATCTCCAACCATTCTTAGCTTGTGCTTTTGGCATTTCTTTCAAATGTCAAAGACAAATTTTAATACTTTCCAGAGTTAGATTGAAATGACACAAGTCAGGTGTGAAGATCTATTATCAACTCCAGACTTCATCTTCGGGCTTTCATAGAATGGGAGCTGAAATACGGAAAAGTGAAGCTTTTAAGAAAATTACTAGCAATATTTCTCTCGACAGCTGGTGAAGATTGAATGAAGGGGTGCAGTCAAAGTTACACCTCAACTTTCTTCATCAATATTTATCGATAGACAAAAGGCGTGGCTTGCTACTGTTGCCAGGAACGAGTAACGGTGCATTTTCGTGATAACTGTTGTTACCAATATTAACGGCAAAAGAAGGTGAAACATGAGACGAGGAGTGATGGACGAGAAGCCTAGATGACCTCAGGTTTCACAGAATTTTGTCGCCAAAAAGTGTGACGAATTAAGTCAGAGAAAAGGGACAGCAGAAGGCGAATCAGCCATGCAAGAAGATGCCAAGAGGTGATAGTCATTTCTCGTAACCTATAAATGCTATCTGAGCCGTTGTTTGTCAGTGAATTCAGCGTTGGTATAACAAGCGTAAATTGATGGGAAAACAAAGTCTATCCTGCGACAGCGACGATGATCAAGCGGATTTACAAATGAAGAAGAAAAGTTGTATGTAGCTTTGCGGCCAAATAACTTGGAAAGATTTTAGCTACAGCTACGCAATTTTTTCAATGATGTTATTGGCCCGGAATACAGAACCAGTCCCATATATCATTCGCGTTTAGCTGTGTTAAGGCACCTGGTAATTTGTGCGTGGACGGACTGGACCGCGAGCCGTGATTGCTATGTTTCCCACAAACCTGCTAGTCGTTAAAGCATTATTATGAAATTAACACGAAGTGCCCCTCCTATCAACTTCTTTTTAGATCTCCTAAAATAAGTCAGATAGAAGCTTCTTTGTGACTTTCTAGTTTGCATGTATGTTGAACTTTCATTAAAAATTTGGGCAAAACTGACTTACTGTAAGGTCAGTTTTAAAGTACTTTTTAGAAAATTGATGGTTTTCATTTAGAGTAGCATTGATTATTAATATAATGTTTCTGTATAATATTCATTCATTTGCAATTCAAGATTGTTAACATACACATTCATCGTATCTTCCAAAATGAGTGTAATTGTATATGTAATGCAAACATGCACATGAAAATGTAAAATGTGAAAATATGAAGTTTTGATGTGAATTTTTAGATATGAAACTCACAGAATAATGCAAAATACATATCACCATTCGAAAGATTGCATTCGGAAAATATCATATCCTTGTACGAGTATTAATAGCGAATAAGTCATCAGAATGAGACATTTGTAAAGATAGAAAAATGCAATTATAAATGAAAAGACATTATTTACGTTCAAATTTCAAATTGCCATTTCTAGTACTAAAATTAACGCAGAATATTATACTTATAACAGCATACAGATATGCTTGAGTAAAAGTTTGCAGAATGCTTTAGTGGTAATGAACCATTGAAGAGTCAAAAAATATACATGCATGTAGATGCAGAAAAATTGAAAATACAATTTATAAATTTGAATTTCTGGTGTGCAGGTCTTCGAATCATGCAAAATGGGCACTACCATTCGAAAAAGGAGACTCGAAATATATAGTAAGCCTTTTTTTAATAAAGTTTTATCCATCAGAACATGGAAAATTGGATGTGTGGCACTTTGGCCCCCCGCCCGGTCCTGATAAGGTTAAGGAACCTTAATTGGCTTTCACCCTCTGCAAACATGGAGAGCATTACCCTGATGATTAAGGCTGAGAGATAATATTGAAATGATGTGTGTTTCATCTATAGACTGAACAAAGAGAAGCGTTATTATAGTTTAAGTGAAAAAATCAAAAAAAGAAGCAAACAAAAGACTCACTCGCTCATCCCAATATCGTCCATCTTCTAGGCTACGTTTGGTTGGACGGTCTTCTGATAGCGAAATTCATTGGTCTTTAGCGACTAAATCCTTAATGTGGAACTGCGCATGTCTTCCTTGCTACAATGCTAACTGCGTACTGCATATAGCTCTCGTGATCTGAATGCAAGTTTCATACACTGTTCCGTTCAGTTTGTGTGATGGAGCCTCAAAAATGAGGAATTCAGATAACTCTCGTGAATTTTTTCAGGCACACCGTCTTCTGCAGCAGCTACGTGATCCATCCTTCTGTTCGGATTCAGAACATCTTCCATGTAGGAAAATAACGTGTCAAAATTAGTCAATCTAGCCCAGCAGCCAGAACAAGGTTCTGAAGGGAACGAGGCCGAAAGTGAGACTGTCATAGAAGGATGTACACTCAATGCTTGCTGCGAATCTGCGCATCTGCCGAGTTCTAACTGGTCCTTCTTCTTGTTAGACAGGATAAAAGAAAAGCACGTGCTAATCCAATGGGACGCAGATTCTACTTTCTCGTTAAAATGAAGTTTTATTACGCTTACTACGGTAAAAAATACGAAGATTGGAGTCACAATTTTTGACATGAAATGTCTCCAGGTCACTTCCTGTAATATGCATGTGTTAGGCTATTATCATGTTTCTGATCGTTGAAAAACTTTTTAATCTAGTCTAAGGACTCTTAGCTTAATCAAAGAAAACATAGGAAATTCATTTTAACCAAAATTCCAGTCTGAGTACCATTAGATTAGCATGTGTTGTTCTTTGATCCTGTCTGACAAGAAGAGGAATCAGATAGAACTCGGCAGACGTGCAGATCCGCGTAGCAGGCATAGGATGTACATCATTCTGTGCAAGTCTCATTTTCGGCCTCTTTCCCTGTGGAGAAACTCGTTCTGGCTGCTAGACTGATCTAGCCTGGTCAATTTTACATCATCATAGATAGCCAATTACAATAGCCACTCTTTAGACATTTGTAACTCAGAAATGTTTCGGTTTAGAAATTCCGATGCCATATTTCCCGAGAAATTCTATGCGCACCTCTTAATTTCTGGTTTCTTAAGTTTCTAGACCATCTTTTAGCATTTATCTAAATTTAGCTCTCTCGGAGTCCATGATTCATCGGACATTAATGTCAACTGAGCCATTAGTGTCCTTTAACTGATGTAGAAGTCGACAAGAATTGTATCTTGATTGAGTTAGCATGCTGCTTATGCATCCTCTCTCATCATGGAACTAAATAGGTCATAGCCAGAGCATGTCAAATTATCTTAAGCTAAACTGAGGAGTGAATCATGTCAATAGGAAGATGAAACACGACTCCAATATTGCAAAATCACGAGCACAACAAGAATGATAGACTCAACACGGCGTCAAACATGATCGGGTTCGTGTCACGAAGGCAGTCTACCGTACAGGGAGGAGGTCTGCAAGTGTTAGGCCTCAGCCACACTGCGAGCTTTTCCAAGCGTTTCCAAAGCGTTTTTCAGAAAATATAAAGTTATCATTTAAGCAGTTTTAGACTGCCACATAGCGAGCGAAGCAAACACAGCGATTAATAGCTTGCCGACATACGTTTGCTCGAGACGCTCGTACTTGTTTTGCTTTGCTTTCAGTGTGACTGAGGCCTTACGTGTAGGAAGCAGGAAAGATTAAAAGTGCGAATTGCAAGTCTTCATCAAAGAATTCTAGATGCGTGAGAAAATTGTAGCTGTATTTGCTTTACTGATGCCCATACGAGCTCGAATTCAAGAGAGACAAGCGAAAGGGAAGCAAAATTCAAATATTATTCCATCGAACCGAAGCGAATTCAAAAATGCTCAAACCGCTCAGACAATAACTAGAACTTCATTGATGAGAGCAATTGCTGTAATGCAAACCTCTGAATCATAATCTAGAACGTGTATATAGAAACCATAGAGTAAGCATATTAGATTGAGTAGCAACTGAAATTTGATCCTTTATGTGAGTACAGTTTCGATTTTATTGAATGAACTCGAGTTGAGACCCAATGCCGCATGTGAGATATGTAAACTTTTGCACTCTTGGAGAAATTTTCACGGATTTGACTGATCATTGTAGCAATACAGAAGGAATATTGGTATTTTACAAATCTTCCGTGTCATGTCAACCTTTCAGAGGCAACATAGTTTGCTAAATTGGCAATATTATAGCTTATTATGGCTTTACTGCTCATTCTTATCAATTAGAGCATTTTCTTTAGTGTAATCATATCACAAAACCTGCCGCTGAAAGAGCAAAACATCATAATCAAAGACAAAGATCATAATCAATGTAATCAACTTTAAAAGACGTAAATGGGTCCACATCGCTATTTAGACTCACCAAAGAAACAAAAACTTAGTGAATCATTTTTTTTGCCGAGGAAAATTAAATTGAAATCTTAAAATTTTAGCCGAGAAGTACAATAAGATCTCAACTTTTCCATAAAGACTTGCATTATGATGTGGTTCACGAAATTTTATTGACAATCAGCTTAATTTTTGTTGAATTAGGACACCTGTTAGCAAATGTCTACTCCTTTTGATATCTAATGAGTCTCATACTACTTATATAGTGGGTCCACGTCGCTAGTATATAAACACAGGAATAATTTGCAAAAATTCAGCTCCTTAAAGACAGATCAAATATTTTTTAGACCGCAGCAACGTTATCTCTGCAAAAATGAATCTATATAAAAAATATGAAAACCTTCACTGTATGCAGACACTCTACCTCCTATACTGCCTGACATAAAAAATGCTCCACTCAAATATATGAACTTTATTCCACTCACAATCATGAATTATAAGATAGCATTTTATATAAAACATTATGTTTGAATAAATGGGCGACATTAGTACCGAGTATGTCCTCCCCGCACTAAAATGCAGCTTTGGAGTCTCATCGGCATTGGTCGCAAAGATGATCAAGCCTTTCCTGATCCAGCAATGACCATTGATCGATGAGTCTCTCTGAAAGAGCTGTCAGTGTTGATGGTGGATGATCATATGCATCTCTCACTTTCCGACCAAGTTCATCCCAAGCATGTTCGATCGGAGACAGGTCGGGGGAGCGTGAAGGCCAATGGAGGATGCGAATTCCAGATCTCACTATCGCTGTTGTTACACAATGAGCTCTGTGTGGTCAAGCGTTGTCATCCTGGAATATGAAGTTGAGTTCATTTACCGTTGGGATGACGATTGGAGATATGATATTCGATAAATATCGCTCTCCGTTCAAGTTCCCATTCACAATGACTGCGACAGTTCGACCTCCGTACCAGATACCGGCCCAGATCATCACGCTACCACCACCATAGCGGTCATGCTCAGATATGCAGCAGGGTGAATACCTCTCACCAACCATTCGATGCACTCTAATGCGACCATCGTGAAAATCCAAAGTGAAACGGGATTCATCCGTCCACATCACTTGACTCCGTTCATCTGTGCTCCACGACAGATGCTGCTCACACCATTCCACACGCTTTCGCTTGTGTTCGAGACATGCGGAAAAAAAAATTGGCAGTGAAACAATGTCATTGTGTGAAATTCTCGCATTACTTACTTAGAGGAATTCTTACAGCAGGTCGGTATGACCTCGGGCCCGCTTTTGCTAGACGGCGATATGCTGTTCGTATACTGCATGCAATTCCTGCTGCAGCTTTCCAGCTGATGGCCAGTCGAGGAACACTCTTAAAGCGAGTACGCTTTGCTGAGATAACCAACTTCCCATCGATGGCATTGTTTGTCAATCTCGGTCTCCCTGATCCTTTCCTTCTTTTAACATTTCCATCATTGTTCCATCGACTCCACCACCTGCTCACAGTGAAATGTGACACACCCAACTTCCGTCCAACAAACCTACAACTCTTTCCACATCGTAGCATTCCAACAGCCATTCCTTTTACAAAGTCAGATTGCGACATTTTTGCTTCAAAATTTAGTCAGAAAGAATTGCTTGATAGTGACAAAAGGTTGAATTTGAAATGCATCAACTATGCCAAAGATATCGACAATAGACAGCTGCTTTATATTAGCATGACAAATTTGATGCATAGACATCCTGGTCAGTGCAGTATGAAATAAAAGTCGTCCACTTCCATTGAGATTTTCTATATCAAGCGGATCGTTTTTAATGTCATAGAGTATATATACACGTACTGACTCTATGATAGAAACCGTTTGTTGATGAGATAAATGAGCTAAAGTCTCATCTGTGGACAGGGTGAATGTTTCTCCTGAATTCTCTGCCTGTTAACAACTTGTCGTGAAATTCTCACAACCTCGAGGGAATATCAGAGGAGTTATCTCCTCAAACCCTCACTAGGACTAATCGTCCGCTGAGTTGGTTGACTTCACTATTCTTTCTATCTTCACTTTTACATCTTCTCGATTTTCTTGTAGAAAGTTCCCCTGAGGGATTTCTCGGCAGAGGTGCGAGCCAACCTAGACATCGACAAGTTCGTCAAAGAAGCTGTTCTCCTGCTGGACCTGGTAGCAGCAGATTTGGAAACTGTCGTGGAGGCCTTATTGCGCTCTCTATATACAGCTCACACCGACATCGCTGACACTATCAAGACGGAGAAAGCGTTCGTTGCGGATGCGAAAAATGCGCTTTTCTTGCAAATCAATACCTCATCTTATTCATGTAAGTAATGATTTTCGAATTCATATGAAGAATGGTGTAAATTGCAAATTATTCAGTTTTTATTATGTTTTAATCATTTAGCAACTTGAATTAACTTTTTGCGGAAGTTTGAACTAGAAAATTAGACAAAGTCAGCTTTTCTAAAAGAATCATCTTAAATTTCAAGATTTTGATTTTAGGTTTTAGTTATTATTTTTATTAACTAACTAGGAGAGAAGAATAAGACCCGGAGATAGGAAGTATTGCTGAAATTGCTGAAGTATTTTTAGATAAAAAGTACTTCATACTTGATTGGTGTAACAAAAGCTTTTCGGCACGAGTAATCCATTTCACTAAAAATGAAAGCAGAATTGATCAAAAAAATATGTTTTTAGTGTGTCACTTTATCTCTGATTTCTTCTCATTGTGCCAAAATGTGTCACTTTTCCCTGCTGTTGCAACTCATCGTAAAAATCACAAATCTTGTTGACCGTTTAATAGTATAGAGTTTCCGGTTAAAGCCCACGCTAAGAGTGGTGCAGAGGACCTATATTTTAGTCCTGTTAAAACACTGCTGATGCATTTCGAAAGCTCTGCTCAAAATGGCAAATCTCAAACAGCGAGTGCTCAAAACAGCAGCTCTGGTAGTAATATTAAGACGGCGTGATTATGAAAGTATGTAAAACTCTGAAGTCGCGAAACAATGAAGCAGATGTGGGGCTTCTATAATTGTGATGTCTTCCATTTTTGTAAAATATTCTTTATAGATGCAATTAATGTGATTTCTTGCTGTATACGCTTCCGTCAAGCACCCATCAAATTTCCATTCAATATTTGAATGGTGGAAGAAAAGTGCTCGTAGCTAACTCGTGACGAACTGCTTCAGGTCATTATTAGCATCTTCAAATTGAAAATTAGAAAAAATAACCTGTTATGCCCGATGATTAAATAATTCTCTGAATTTACCAGACTCTAGATCCATGCACACCTCTAAATGCGCAATGACCAACACGGTTCATCATGGTACCATTGCTCTTGCAAAAATTGGGCAGATAGGACTATGGAACGAATGACGAGCAGTGCTTGTCGTTGTCACTTTAAGCAGAGTGGGAATGCAGAGCCGGTGCTTAGCAGACTAATTAAATGACTGGCTTTCTGCAAATCGTATTTCATAGCTTTTAAGATTGTATTCTATTAAGCATTTGCGGCTTTTTTGTGTAGATTATACATTTTATGATACACTTATTGAGAGTTAAGTTTATTAGAATGAAAATCTGACATGTAATCCGGCTTGATTTTTTTGTTGGATGGTGAAGCCATGCTTTAAATTTGTACTTAAAAATTTGTGATAGTCTCTACTTGGTTCGTCTGTGCAAAAGATAAATTAGTCCTCGTAAGGGCTATAGCAAAAGTCTGAGAATTTCTGTATGAATTAGTAAGAGCGTTAAATCAGTCTTCGTATGGACTTCGTTGTGATTCTATCATTGTATTATGCTTCCTTGCTATAAAATTCAAAAAAATCAAAATTCAAATTCAAGAAGTGTATTTCCAAGTCATTGAAAAAACTCATTAAAAAAGATTGAAATAGAAAAAAATGTATTTTCAGAGAAGCTGTTTACTGCAGCAGTTCAAATTGCAGTCACTTTGGAGGAATGCTAAGTCAGCATAACAATTTTATGAAATGGAAGGAGATCATATAGACATGATTCATCATAGTCCTGTGCATGTATGTATTCTAGCTATGTATACTAGATACTGACTCTTACTGAGTGATGTGCATGAATTGAAACAAAGAGAACTAAGTATTCACAAAATTATTAACCGTTTCATTGATTGTGTCCATTTGGTAACATTCCGACACGCATCTTTTGGGACAACATTGCGCAGAAATTTATAACCAAAAGAAAGAGGAGATCAATGCGATTCTTATGGCTCCTCTCCCAACCTCATGCGATGCCTAGAACGCCCGCAAACTGCATTTAAAAGAAATACATTTTTCACAAAAAAACTTTAATTTAGAAAATACTTTATGAATGAAAGGATTAAGTGGAATTGAGTATTCTATTTATAAATTAGATTGAAGTGTCTATTATAAATATCACCAGTTATAATCAGTTGTCTTTTTAACACTCGAGTTTGCTTCAAATGCAAACTCCAAATATAGCTCAGGAAATGTTTGTTCAGCTGCATTGAATATAGCAGATGTATCTACTGTCTTTTCGCGAGCTGTATACGCTATTTTAAATTTGTTTAATCATAAGAAATTTGAGGATGCGATGCACGCAAAGGTTGGTCAGTTTGTAGGTCTAATCGTTCATCTACCT
This sequence comes from Prostheceraeus crozeri, assembly GCA_907163375.1. Lineage (NCBI taxonomy): Eukaryota > Metazoa > Platyhelminthes > Polycladida > Euryleptidae > Prostheceraeus > Prostheceraeus crozeri. The sequence continues at coordinate 108,311 of CAJQUW010007848.1, forward strand.
TGTTTTGTTGCTGTCTAATGTCGTTTTTCACCGCACCTCTAAGATGAAAGTTAGGAGACTTTGATTTGTTTAGTGGGTTTTGATTAATCATTAAATTCTGAGTGATATACTCATTTCTGCATCTGCGTTGTTTAATGTTGTATTGAATTAAAAGTCACGAAACTGAATTCAAAATGTCAGATTGTAATCAGCTCAGGATGACAACTTTTCTTGCATTCATCACACTTACACAAAATTGAAAATAATATGTGAACCGAAAAATTCCTAATTCGACGTTTGCAACTTACTTTGTGACAAGCCATGCTAGCTCATGATCCTCCTTTTCAGAAGTCGCTAGAAGCTATAGATAAACAGGCAGTAATACATCAAGAACAAAATGTGAAGCAAAAGATTTAGATGTGCAACAAAAAGATGGTAAACAAAATATATAACAGTGAAATCAACTCAAGCGTGAATTTCTTCTATGAAATTGCCGAATTTCTTATTGTACATGTGCATGACCTCTTTGATTCACAGCAGGCCGTCTTTCCAAATGAGATTACAGCCAAGTGTTCTCTCGCAGTTGTGAAGTCACTACCAGTATGTTGCAAATATGCAAAGTAACTGTAGTGCGTTGACTACCAATGTGCCCTTTCAAAATTATAGAGGCACATACTAAGTCAGACACCTATCTCAAAATTAGGCTACTCCGTCTTTTGTGAACTAGGCCAGGTAATCCTGATATTGGATGAAATGGCGACTATTCTGGTCACCACTCACTATCCATTTAACGTCTGTCCTGGCTCGCAGGGTTAGACGGTTTTCACTATTTTCGGAGAGCATCATACCACAATTCTCGATTGGCCGCGTCTTGAAGTTGGAGCCTTGCTGCTTTTAGGTCTTCCTTCAACACTTTCGACCAGGTCTTGTTCGGTCTTCCTCTCTTATGAACACTATTCACACGTAGCTCCATCACACTTCTGACACTTTCTTGTCGATCTTTTCTCATCTCGTGCCCATACCATCGATAGCGGGTTTTCTGCAGTGTAGATTGAATCGAATTCAGCCTCACCACAAGTCAAATATTCTTCATTCTTGCGGCGATATCGGAATGACACGCCAGCCATCCATCTTTTCAACCTCATGTCAATACTCTCCACTCGTTCGATGTCGTGGCGTTTCACAGACCAGGTTTTGCTGCCGTACAATAAGCATCCGCGTAATCAAGCGTCAGAAAGCTTCCCTTTGGTCCTGCGAGATGCGAGTCGAGGTGTTAGGAAGGGCATCAGCTCTCTGAACATGAGCGCATTTCACTCTTGCAGTCGCCGCTGCCTCAGTTTCTTCAGCGCCACTGATGACATCACCCTGGTAACAAAACTGTTCCATAACCTCAAACCTTACATCATCTATAAGTAGCTCACCATTGTGACCGATCTCAACAAACTTCTGTATCTCACCATTGCAACGCTTAATTGCGAAAGACGTAATTGCCAGAGCGAGGCTTCCTTTAATAACACAGCATTTCTTATGTACCTATGATTTGCAAGTAGTGCAACGTATCGAGTTGGTGCCGACACCTGGACGCCAGACCGTACAAGGGTATTGACCACTGGCAATAGGTTCACTACCCTCAATTGTACACAACATTACATTGGACTTTGCTGCATTAACAAAGGAATCTTCTGATCCAGAACACAAAAGTCGCAGAGATAGCACTTTATTGGGCGAGCGCTTCCGAGTATTTCCACTCATCTACAGGCATCATTCAACGGTAAAAGCAAGCCTAAATACAATTTCAGGTGGCGCGAGTTAAAATCAAATCAATCCAATTAAAATAAGAACAATTCTTCTGATGTGCTGTGGTTGTTCAGTAGGCTTTTATTCTGTGTGATGTATTGTTTGATGAAAAGGGTTTCTGTTATTTTTGTGTCGTTTGTGCGCATGAGTATTCTGAAGCTGTTGTGTGTTGGTGGGTGAATGTGTGTCGAGATTTCTGACAGTGGGCGACCTTTGATATGTTCGTTAATACAGGTTTGCAGGTGACGGCGCGTCTCTCCGATGTAACACTTCTCACAGTGTTCGCATTTGAATTCATATACTAAGGAGGAGCACACGTTAGAGGGGATAGTATCTTTGTTTTTGAAAATTTGTTGGGTTTTGTAGGTTCTGTAATACGGTACAATTTTGGTTTTATCTAAAATTCTGTTGATTTTATGAATTTCTTTAGCTGTGATTTTTTCACATTCCTTGATGAAAGGAAGGCCATAAAAGATTTTGGTTTTGTCTTCACTAGACTCATCAGAATTCTGCTGTGTATTTTGGGACCTTTTTTTCGCTCATGCATTTTTGAATATATTTTGGGTGGTAGCCGTTCCTTTGGAAGATTTCTTTTATGATTTTATCATTTTCGATTTTATCGCAACTATAAGTAGTAAGCCTTTCCGATCTATTTTTCAAGGCCACAATGGTGTTCTTTTTGTATTGCGAAGGACAATATGAGGTACTCGGGATATACAGGCCACTGTTAGTAGGCTTAATGAACCATTTACAGCTAAGACTGTTATCATTGAGAGTAACGGTCATGTCAAGGTCATGCATGAGCGAAAAAAGGTCCCAAAATACACAGCAGAATTCTGATGAGTCTAGTGAAGACAAAACCAAAATCTTTTATGGCCTTCCTTTCATCAAGGAATGTGAAAAAATCACAGCTAAAGAAATTCATAAAATCAACAGAATTTTAGATAAAACCAAAATTGTACCGTATTACAGAACCTACAAAACCCAACAAATTTTCAAAAACAAAGATACTATCCCCTCTAACGTGTGCTCCTCCTTAGTATATGAATTCAAATGCGAACACTGTGAGAAGTGTTACATCGGAGAGACGCGCCGTCACCTGCAAACCCGTATTAACGAACATATCAAAGGTCGCCCACTGTCAGAAATCTCGACACACATTCACCCACCAACAAACAACAGCTTCAGAATACTCATGCGCACAAACGACACAAAAATAACAGAAACCCTTTTCATCAAACAATACATCACACAGAATAAAAGCCTACTGAACAACCACAGCACATCAGAAGAATTGTTCTTATTTTAATTGGATTGATTTGATTTTAACTCGCGCCACCTGAAATTGTATTTAGGCTTGCTTTTACCGTTGAATGATGCCTGTAGATGAGTGGAAATACTCGGAAGCGCTCGCCCAATAAAGTGGAATCTTCTGATATTTTTACTGAGGATACAACTGAATTCCTTGTTATTCTATTTACATTTAAATTTATTGACATAATGGAAGTACATAATACAATTGATCATTTTTCATAATCATATTTCTATTTTAACATATTTTTCTTCAACAGATCAACGACTGTCGAAAACGATTCGCGGTGTCAATATTACAGATCAAGAAGGCTTAACCACTGATCAATCGTGGCTGTGTGCTTTGTAAGTTTCTCTCGTGAAGTATTCGTCTATCAATTCGTTTGACCTTTTTCCCTTCATCATAGGTGTTCTTTTGCTGGTGTTAACAAACGACGGATGGCAATCGCGCGGCTGAGTAACCCTGCAAACTTTGGGCGATCCAGTGAGGGCGTTTACTTCGTCCTTCTCATTATTACTCCCAAGAAAGATGTGAGTACAACTCAGATCAAGCAGAAGTAATTAACTTCGTGGTTTCGCACGCGCAAGTAAGAAGTCGAAAGACAAAAGATGCCTCGAACAATGACCGATAGATTTTTCAATTTTGATCGAAATATATTAATATCACTTGCAGGCTAATATAACACGAAAATTACTTTTTTTAAATTGAATTAAAAAATCGATTGCATTGGCAGAACAATTTCATCAATAAATGCTAGAGGAAATTGATTAATTGCATTGTATTTTCGACCATCGTCTTTCAGTTAAGTAATGATTGCAGCTTGCCTAAAGCTGAACAGCGACTGGACTGATAGGATTGTATCAGTGTAGCTGTGGACTATCGTACGCATTGCTTTGTTCGCCAAGTATGCAATTTTCTCGACAAACATGTTTTGCTTGACAAAGTAGAAGGATGCCCTCAAACTTGAGCAACTTAGGTACAAAGCTTCCTCGGAATCCGTAGACACTGCGATTCGCCCTGCAGCGGGTCGTCAGTGCATCTTCGAATGGCTGAAAAATATATAGAATGGTTGAACATTCTGGACTGCACAAAAGGCTGCTCTCTGCGTTTATTTATACAGTTCGACTGTGCATAGAATGGAAATATTTCCTCAGACAGGAGCAATTTAATCATGTCCGTTTATCTAAAATCGTAAAAGTACTCGATGTGTGACAACGTATGCAGAATACAGGCTACCTAATGTAAGAATTGTTTAATATAGTTCTATATAATACAAAATTGTGATTCAACCAACTTAAACTGACGAATTAGGAAGCATTTAATATAACTGACCAACAATATTCTATTTGAATATCATTAACTTAGCTTGCCAATCATAGAGTAAGTGCATTATGTAGAGTGGTAACTCCGCATTTATTAAATCCCCAATGTGCATACACTTTCGATTTTATTAAATGAACTCGAGGGGATATAGTTGGTAGCTACCAAATGTGAGATATGCAAATTTTTTGCAGTTTTGAAGAAATTACCACGGAATTGAGTGATCATGATTGTAATGCAAGGAATGATGGTATTTTACAGATTCTCAGTATCATGACATCCTTGGAGATTTAATGTTTGTTAAATTGGCAATTCGATAGGTTCCTATTACTTTCATGCTCAACCTCAAGAGTACTTTCTTAAGCGTGCACATAACACAGGCAACTTGCCACTTGCAGAGCAAAACACATGATCAAAGACAGTCATTTAAATTAACTTTGAAAGATGTAAATGGATCCACATCACTATTCAGATTCAAGAAATGAAACATGAAATTAGTGAGTCATTAAATCATGCCCGTGAAAATTGAATTAAAAACTTGAAATTTCAGCCAAGAAAAGCACGCATAATATCACGACTTTTCATGAAGACTTCCATTATAATATGGATCATGAAATTCCCTTGATAATCAGTATAATTTCTGATTAATTAAGATGCTTGTTAGCAAATATTCATTCCTTTTGATATCCAACAAGTTTCATACTACTTATAAAGTTGCTTCATCTCGGTAGTATGTAAATTTGCAAAAATTGAGCTTTTTAAAAACTGGTCAAATAATGTTTTGGACCATAGGATCCGTAAATCTTCGTAAAAATCTGAATCCTTCATATAAAAATCTTCACTGTATACAGACACTTTTTTGAGTCGATAATCTACTTATATATCCCTATTCTATGTTGCCAACGCAGCATGCCGTTATCATTCATATTCAACTGAAGTGTGACTCAATTTATCAATAAAATTTTAAATTTTGTTTTAACATGGTTCGCACAAACATTTTCTTGCAAGGACAATCAACATACTTAACTGAACAAAATATTTTGAGAACTTGTAAACAGTGAGGCGTAGTATCCATGAATTTTCGCTGTTTACTTATTCGAGCGACATCCTAGCAGAATAATGACTTTTTAAGCTTAAGACAATTTTAAATATTGGTGGTACTAATTGAAATCAGTTGTCGCCGACAGGCTCGGAATTTAGGTTCTCCGATTTAACAAATTTTATTGCAAATTACTCCATCAGTTTTTGCCACCAACCAATCTAATCGGAAGTTTTGATTTCTTGACGTTCCCTCTATACATGGCAATTTGATTGAGGAGGCATAGAGATCTCTATTGTAGCGGAATCATATAATCTGTATTAGGACAAATAAGTTGACGTTGAATTCATAATTGCTGTAGCATTACAACATATGACATTTTCACATTATCACTATTTTAAATCGATTTTCAGTCTTAGTATCAACTACCATGTGAGTGGACTTCAGTTTGGCACAATTTCTTCTGTGGTACCATTCGAACTGAAAGCTCTCGTTTAATTCTTTGGATTTATATTGATACAAAATTTATCGCATTTATTTGTTGGATCCACATTGTTATTCGCATTAAAGGACAGTTTTCTCTCATTGTTTAGTGATGATCGAAAAGGAAAGATGAAAAATTGCTTCGATGATCACATAAGATTCATTCAGTAAAATGAATCTTGTGTATGACAGTAGACATTTGTTTGTTTGACTCTATCTGATGAATCACGATTTCATTGATTCTCATCCAGAGAAAATGGCTTTCAGTTTTCAGTAAATGCACGCAGTAATCCAGATTCATTTCGGACTACTCAAAGGAGGTGTCCACCATATCTAAAAATGCACCAGCTATCAAATATCAGGTTTTCTGGCAGTTTGGAATACTACAAATTTTGAATTTTCACTTTTGTTTTTGTGTTTCCATTTTTTGTCATCATGAATTTCAGTGCGACGTAGAACCTCCATTTGAAAACGTTTATCAAAATTGATGAGAATGTTTTCTGTGATAAACCTCATATTCAAACTATGTTTTGGTAATTGTTCGATAATGAGAATGCTTGGAATACAATTTTTGGCCATCATTTTATCCATTTCCTGTCATTATTATATATTGAGAGCTCGTCTAGAGGAGACTCATCAAACATTTTGCATTTTGAATATTTCAGCAAATCAAACATGCAGCCAACATTCAGATATGTGATAGGAGATATGACATGACATTGATCCGCCCCCGTATTGAACCTGCATTGATTGAATTGTATCAAAGTTGCCGAAAAACATCATAGAATCCGTGGCAGATTCTATCGAAAATTAATTGCAATATAATCAATTTCCATCAATTTGTCGCAATTGATAGATTGTTGTAAAAAAAATTGCAATCAATTGATTGCCATGATAGAAAACGTGCAATTATTTGACTGCTGTGATCGAAAACTTACAATTGAATTGTTGTTGTCAATCAATAATTGAAATTGATTAACTGATTTTCACCACCACCACTGCAAGACATCTTTCTATAAAGATAGCAGCCAAGATGCTGATGATAGACATTCATTATAAAAAAATTTCACCGATGTGACTTTTAAGTGAGCATTTTTATAATAAAAGTCTATCAGCAACTTGGCCTATAATTTTGATCTTGATAGAAAACTTCAGAATCATGCTGCTTAAGAAGAATTCTATTTTATTACACTCCATGAAAAATCATCTTACACTCTGCATTTTTTGGATACGAGTGTGAGTGTGTATCTTATCACATTTTATCTTATCTAAAGTACTAGTAGACCTATTTAGCATCTCTATCTTGCAAAACACAATGTTCTTACGATAACTTATGAAATTATGAAACTTATGAACTTATGTTCTATCGTAAATGCTATGCGGTATTATTTCATTGATGCCGTTCCAGAGCTGGCAACAATCGTCGTTGCTGCCAGTTCCTGAATCAAAAACCAACATAACCTGTAAAAGTATGTATCCAAAAACTTCCACACACTTCTGTACGTACATGAATCATAGCACGCATTCACTACAATAATGATAATCATGCCCTAACTTTTCAAGCATTAATTATTATTACAGCTTCGGACGCCTTGCGGCCTCGGCTGTGCGACTCATTGATGCTTTTAAAATCTAGGCAAGATTCATATGAGCGCTAGTCTATGTCCTCGATTTTATGCTTTCGCCCCACAGTAGGAAAATTAGTTTGCAGCATCGGATTTCAAATCTACGAATATCATAGAATATCGGTTGTAGCATAATAGACTGTGCGAACTTATGTATGTTTTTAAATTGATCAATATTTTCGACGAATTATGAATAAGTATCGTCATCTCATTTAATGTGATTGCTAAGTGTCCAGTTCTCCATAAACTAATATTAAGCTAACCTGACTTGTAAGGCTGCATGCATCCGAATGCGTTGAAGTGGAATTTCAAAGTCTATTACAACATCATTGGTCTATTCAAAGAGTGATAGTGAATGATAGTAATTGGTTGATGACTTTAAAAACTGCCATTAATTGGTGAGGGAGTACTGACGTTAGGCTACAGTTTCATTCGAAAACTTCTCAATTTCCACGTCATTTCAATAATGCCAAATGCTTGACTTTACATTTTATATTTTTCTCCTTTTAACCTTTTATTTAATTAATCTCCTCTAGTTAGGGCTAGACGATGTGAGATTTCGCCAAAGCCCACGATATTGTGTATCACTCGCAGATGCACCATGCCCTACCATGCCTTCATGAATAATATCAAATAATGCTCGCTATCTCGCTGTCTTTTCTTAAAAGTTATTTGCATTTTTATTCTGACCTACGGATGTTTTCCCAGAATGAGGGCTTTACATTGAACTACACCGGTATTCCTGTTATACTGTTATTTCACGATGTAAAATTAATATATAAATTACTCCTTTGCTCACAAATAAAGCCCTTGGCATCTAAAATTCAATTTGTTTCTCTGAGACATAATCAAACAGTGACGGGTTCAGTCAATGTAATTGCTTGAATTCTCCTCATCCCTCCTTGAACCAGATCAAACAGACCGCGTCTCAGTAAAGTAATTCATTTTCGTTGGACAAAACTTTGATGATTTGTTTTCAAATAAAAGAAATATCGACATGAAGAATTCAATTGTTTCAGAACGACGGCAAGTTCTCAAGTTGATTGAATCGAAATTTAATTAGTTCGTCATGCGATGGTTCGTGTGATGGTGACCCAGATATGTCCTAAATCTAGGGGATGAACTGTTTGTTCTAAGCTATTTCATTTCCTCGTGAAATGAACAGATTGATTGGAGTAGTGAGTACAGTGTTTGAGACTGCAGTGATCTCAATCAACTTTTCATGTGCACGTACAACGAAATGTGAACATGAATCTGTAGTTTGATAGGGTCCTGGGTTTGAGATTTCAACAAAATAGCAGAATTCCGTCCATAGTAAGAAAAATTGATGTGGGTAAAGCCACTTAATTCAGTCAGGATAGATACATGCTCTTTACACTTCAATTTATAATTGTCAAATGTCTTGAATTATTTGCCTTGGTTATTCATAGTCGATTAGATTGGGTTTGTCAAGAAAAATAGATGAAAAATGTTATTTTGCTTTAACTTTTTACAACTTCGATATATTTCGGTGATGCATGGAATCACCATCATCAAGAAAGAAGATAAAATTTTGAAATTGAAAAATAATTGCGTCACAAAAAGGAAAAAATAGAACCCTGATTCGCAAACGTTTAAAACATTTCTCCCTATTGTAATCTAAGAACTTGTCAATTTCAAAATTTCATCTTTTTAATGATTGTGGTCGCGTAGATCACCGAAATATATCAAAAATGTATAAAATTAGAAAACAGCATTTTGCTTGGCATTCCCAATCTAATCAAATAATTGTCAACGCTGCAACAACCGACTGATGAGGCTCGAGAATTACATTCTAGTTTGTCATCTGCAAGCATGCCCGAAATACACGGGATTGAGATTGTAATGAATATCATATCTTGATAAACGAAAGTGAGACAAATGTAATGAACATCAAGTTTCCATGTATCTCTTTACAACATGTCGCTGACTTGAAAATTGTAAACAATATCAAAATATTTTTATACATTTTATACTTATTTTCGATAATAAACTGACCTAGTCAGATCATGGACAAAGTATTTCATCTTTCGCTCCAAAGGGACTTGATATTCTACGCGTTTTGAAGCCGGTGTTCACTCATGACTAATTAATTCTTGCTTTCCACAGCATTATTCGTCCTCTGATAGACTACGCATCTCCAGTGTTTCTGAACTCAGGAAGTGAGGAATAATAATGATAACAATAGTTACATGTATTTCAAAAAAAAGTATCGTATATTTTAAAGAAATCTAAAACAGTCCCAATATTGGGATTCGTGGGGCACCGAGCAAAGACATACACTGTACATTCATGTGATAAAAATCATAGCAAAAATACATTCAAGCTAATTCAATAAGAAAAAATAATTAAAATAATCATAAAACAGTATATTCGGTCTTCCTCTCTAAGCTTCATTACAATTCTGACACCTTCTTGTCGATCTTTCCTTATTACCTTCCCATACCATCGCAAGCGTTTTTCGCTGCAGTGTATATTGAACAGATTTCAGACTCCTTGCAAGTCGAATATTCTTCATTCTTGCGGCGATCTGACAATTACGCGTCAGCTATCTATCGTATTTTCCTCTGTGACCACTCTCCATTCATTCGATGTCGCGGTGTTTCGCATGCCAGGCGTCACTGTCGTACAACAAACGTCCCCGTACACAGGCGTCAAAACTCAAAACATTCCCTTTGGTCTTGAGAGATGTGACTCGAGAGGCTAAGAAGGACATCAGCTCTCTGAACATATCCCAAGCACACTTCACTCTCGCAGCTACCATGCCTCAGTTCCTCCAGCCTCGCTGATGACATCACCCATATAACAAAGCTGCTGTACAACCTCAAAACGTTTCACCATGTATTAGTAGCTCACCATTCTGACCGATCTCAACTGGATTTTGTATGTCACCTTTCCAACGCTTATATCCGATAGACCTGTTTCCTTGATTGAGGATTCTTTTAATACCACTGCATTTCTTTTGGAACTATGATTTGCATGTATTGCAACGCATCGAGTTGTTGCCGACACCCTGATGGCATACCTCACATGGGCATTCAGCACTAGCAATCAATGCCATCAGTTGTACACATCATTGCCCCGTATTTGACTGCACTGATCTTAATGCCCTTTGCTGACAACACTCTCTTCCAGTTCGTCACTCTTCTAATCAGTTCGTCTGCAGTCTCAGCTTACACAACCAATTCATCCAAGGTAGTTCAAACTCGACGTCCCTCTCGATGGCGTCCATTGCAACGATGAAAAGTATCGGGCTAAGCACCGAACCGTGGTGAACACCAACTAAAACGCTGAATTGCCCCGTGAGACCAGCCTCAGTTCTGACTCCTATGCTTGAATTCTCAAACACGGTCATAGCTGTTTTAATTAGTCAGTCATCAGTGCATGCTCTACGAAGAGCTCATTTCACCACCTCTAGTGGAACACTGTCGAAGGCCTTCTCGAGATTTAAGAATGTCATAAAGAGGAGCTTTTGCTTTGCCAGGTATTTCTTGCTGAACAGGCAAGCATTTTTCAAAAAAAACTGGATGGAAGGTAACTAACTCGCTCCCTCATAAAAGGAACGCGGTTCGCCACTATTATCTCAATACTACACTACTGCAGTAAACAAGGTAAACAGCGCATGGACTGAACTTTAAAGATAATGTCCGTCAATAGAAGATAAATCTGTTGACGTGATAAAATTTTTGATTAATGAGGTCACATTTAAAACACGTACTAATGCAGCAATAGTAATTATTTTGAGGATTTATTCTTTTCAGAGTGCAAAAACAGCTATTCAGTCAAGAGCAAATTTCAGATATTGTAATTTTCATTTAATGATGCAAAAAAGACCAATCTGTCGTAAATCGTTTAACAGCTGTGTCGCAACGTATCGCAGGTCCTGCTGCGTCTTCAGGCAATATATCAAGTACGTTTAGTGTTGCTCAAGTAGCTTTTTGGCATTGTTATTTGAAACATGCGTCTGCCTCAACACGCCGTACTTGCATTAATTTATTATTTTCATTGATTTCCACATTTTTCATTCCATAGTTACAGAAGGGATAGAAAAACTTTTTTGTTTCGGGCGAGCCTTGCTGAAGGATTGATCTGTGAAATTTTCTTTCATTACATCAATTTACTATCCAAGTGACCTAAAAGTGCATGTATGTCGAATGTAAGTGATAAAAAATGCATGTCGTAATCGAATGCAGATGCAAAGTTATTGTGCTCATCTTTGTCATTCTAAACTATGCCAATAAATTTACAAAATATGGAATTATTGTCATGCGTGAATTACTTGCTCTTAATATCATCAGATGCACTGTCGAAGACATTTCTCTAATGGAGTTCTCGTGAAGAGCTTGTTTCCCTAACTTCTTTTCAAAGACAATGGAAATTCATGGGAGAGACATCTGCAGGGATTTGAAGAAAAATTAGAATTAACGACCTACAATTTGTGTTGAATACAAACCTGAAGCAGTGATGCTCAAAATGTAAAACCGGAAGTATCGAGTGGGAATGATCGCTAACGGGGAAAAAATGAGGACAGTTGTTCTTCTAGCCATCAATATGTTTCTCTATGTCAACGTGAGATAGAACAATAGCTTATATTTGTGGAATAAGTCCGTGCGTGAATGAAATATTTATTAGCGTTGTTCAAATGATAAGAAAAGCTTTATAGATTTTAAAACTTGCCATAGTTTATTCATTTCGAAGATTTTTTTCATAGTCAAAAATTACATTACTTGTGGTCTCCGTGACGTAATGTTTACGAGCTTGTCCTCGTGATCATGTGGTCGTGCGGTCGAACCCCGACAGTGACACTGGAAGTTGGCAGAAAGCATTAATTTATGAGATATTAGAATTAGTTCTCTGCGATATGTAGGTAATCGACTTTGATTTGTATGCTTAATCCCAATTTTATTCTGCATTCCATATCAGCACAATTTAGAATAGAATTGAATAGTGTTTATTTTTCTTTAAATGAAAATCATAGTCATGACAATGTATTGCAGACACAAAAAGGGTAGTTTTGATAAACAACATAGATAATCAGCGGTCATGAACAGGTAGTTATGATGGATGATGGCTTTAAAATTTACATATAAAACTTGTCATGAAAGGAAAAAACGAGTCTTTCATCATTACAGCACGACATAAAGGGATACAAGGACAATTGCGCGACAGATTTGTCTCTCCATGTGTTCTTTAATAATAAAGACTTCATTGCGCTTGCTATTAGGCATCATCAAAAATCGATTGCAAATTAATTGCTCTTCTCAATCAATTAATTGAAATTGGAATTGGTGAGCAATCAATCAATAGAAATTGGAATTACTTAGCAATTAATTAATTGGCATGAATCAATTTTTGAGTTTCACTGCTCATTGTTTCACCTAAATAAACGGAGATCTTACTGTACATGTCAGCATCACAGATGGACTGACATTTCCCACGACAATTGATAGGTTAAGAGGCATTGTAGAGGGTTTGTGCACCAGTTCATTAATCTAGATCCATTGCGATGAGGATGGGATGGTAAAGTAAATTGAATTCACATTATCACATCACATCATTATTATCATCATCATCACATTATTGATTTATTTGCTGCACTTTTCACATTTATTAATCAATGGCCCTTAGCTTTGCGTCAAATCGTAATTAAATTGGCAAAAAGAAAGCGATATTTGACTTATTACGCTTGTTTATTATTATTATTACTTATCTGGACTGGAATTAAAAATTAGTGAAATTCTTTCAGTGCCATTTCATTTCAATGAGGTCATGAGACACGAACAACAACTAGTTTACTTGAATAGTGCAGTAGACCTTGAAAATTTCACAGTGACCTTGAGTCAAGAGTTTATGGTAGGTGCTACTATTTTCATGTTAAAAATCGTTTTCTTTTTGCCAATTTAGGTGCAACTTGACGCAAAGAAAAGAGCCAATGTTGAATGAAAGTAAAGTGCGAGTATAAATCAAAACTACTTACCTTACAATGCAGATCGCTATTTGTTACAACTAATCACGATCTTATCTAGATAATTGAAGTTTCAAGTATGCGTGTTTTTCTTTTAGAAAGGAACAAAGAGTGACATCGAGTTGGGTCGGACATTTGCAACGATTCTGTCAGACATTGAATTTCGCCAGCAGTTGTTATCCGCTAGGAATGAAGCAGAATTCAAGGAGACTCTTCAAACCCACGCGAGAGATCTGTCTGAAGAGCAGCGAGTAATGCGAAGAAAAAGTTTGCGAGTTACTGAATTGCACAATCATAACTTCGTCTATGTGAGTTGAATCTTTATTTTTGATTTTCTAATTAAATGAACACAAGTATCTAAACTGAAGACAGCTAAGAACTGAGGAAAGAAAATGTGAGCTAAAAGTTCGGTGGTTTCCTTGGCACAGTTAATAAGTGCGAAGATTTACAATCTTTAAGTTGTGTGGTCGAGGACCGACAGTGTCATTAGAAGGCGGCAGGAAAGGCAATGGCATCACAAAACTCCGGTAAAGTCAGGCAGTGTCAGCACCGTCCAAGCTGCGGTTGGAGATTTCACTGCTAATCACCCTACTACACGCATGTATATGCAATTATGCATGCTCGCGCTACAACGATGCAGGACGGATGCGTAATTGAAAATGCACCCGGGAAATCCATGTTGCTGTGTAAGACATCTCGATTTGTTCAAACTTCCGGGAGAAAGAAAATGAATTCTACAAGAAATATAAAATAAATCTTCAAAAATTCGTTAAAAACTTGATGGCCCTTCGACGTCCTGCGCTTTCTGGAGTCGACAGTAACTCAGGAATGTTGCAATGAAGCTTTCTTGAATTGATTTTCCTGCAGTCAATCTTGACATGCTGACATGAGCGCTGACTGCAGTGCTACGCCGTTGTCATACGTTGCTGTAATACCTTATGACATTTGGTGCCGTAGGTCTACATGCACATGTACTCGCGAATTATTTCTTCCTCTCTAGAAAGGAAATTATTTCTATATCATGATTACAATCACCATCTAAAGAAAAAAAATAGCACCTGCTGCATTTGTCAAAAAATTTATTCTTCTTAAGATCTGGGAGCTGTGACCGTTATCAGCGTCTGACTGACCAGATGAACAATTGCCAGAGCATGAAAGTTACAAAGTTCTAAATAACCATCCTACACAAGAATGCGAATGTGAACTTGATGGAAATTTTCAGTATTCATGAATATTAAGTAATACCCATGGTATTGAGATCATTTACGCATCAAATTCATTGCCTCTGCTTCATTGATTTTAATTTACGAAATGATTTAAACAATATCCATTTCATTGGTTGTAACAATCTTCTGAGTCAGCAGCATTCTGGGAAGTACAGATAGAAATCATTTGACAAAGCTTTCTAGATCGTAATTAGATTATGTCTACTGTGCCTTTATTAAATTTCTGACTTTCCACTTTGATTAATTAGATCCTCCGCGTATTCTGTCTGAACTTGATGTACTTTGTTTTTCAGGAGAAAGTGTGGCCCTTTGCAAACGGAATTCGATCGGATTTGATACGACGAGCTAAGGCTTATCCTTCTGATTATAAAGACGGTAAATTTATCATTTCTTTAACATCATCACATCGAGCAAGTTAGGAATTTAGGTACTGCAATCTGAAGCCAAGTAGGACATCATTCGTCTCCATAACCTCAGTCAACTGTCGGTTAATGCATTCGATATCAGCTGACATGAAATTGAAGTTTCTTCATCAAAACTACACTCGAAAGGTATCGAGAAAACTCATTGAAAATGCAGTTCTGATAGCTAGAAATGTTCGTCTTCACATTCACAGGCTGCATGTAGACGTGCTGTCGATTGTGATGACTTGACTTTTTTAGGAAAGAGGAGCCGTAAATTTTGAACAGAATTTATTCGCAAACATGTTTCAGTAGCGTCGATGGCTACGATCATCAGTGCAGAGGTAAAAATGTCTATTATCTCTATGCACTTAGGATCGTAGCCATCGACGCTACTGATGCATGCATAAATATTCTTTTCAAAAGTTGACTTCATATTTTTCTACTTAATACAGTTCTCTCAATGTCACTTGCTTGGGTATTGTTTTTGTATCTCATCACCCCATCCTGTTCTTAAAAGGACTGTTTTTTCAAGAGTTATTTTAGATTTTGGAGCTAACGTAATTTACAAAATGTTTTAAATTTGAAACCCGCATATTTTTGGATTTCATGATTGTTGCTTAACTGCTGGATAAAATTTTCTGCAGTTCGTAGCAATCATATATGAATATTAACAATGAAATAAGTGTTCAAGTACTTCTCAATCATATCACATGGAATCATAAATGCATGCATAAATCTGTTTTGAATGTGCTTGTCAAAATGCTTCTTTCATCACTGCTGTTATTAAATTTACAAGATGACTCCGTGCTCTAGCGATAAAAGTCATTTTCTCGACTAAACATCCATAGAGTTATAAAAGAGGCACAAAGCTCGACGTAATTTTTTAAGCAAGTAAGGAGAAATAGCGGTTACAGCAGTCATCGTGTGCGTACAGATTTTCGCCTTGAATTCTTTCCGTCAGCATGAGAGGAATATGATATCAGTCAGCAGAGAACATGTTTGCAGCACTCTCATGCCACAGCTGACTGCTTAGTGCTTGCTATTGAATGCAACACGCTACTTTGTCTTCCATATGTCTTGAAACTTTCAATGCGAGTAAGGCAGTATTTCTGCTGAGTTGCGACGGAACTTCAGCAACATCTGTTGCCAATAATGTAGACATTCATGCGGATGTTGCAATACTTGCTCAACACCTTCTTTGTCAAGTTTGAGTTATAAGCATGGACGAATTTCTTCGTAAATGACATTTCACAATGGGCACGTTTGAACTAGGCACCAGATGAACCAGACACCTAGACTGGCAGTGCTAGTCCGGAGTCAAGACATGCGTGAACATGTCATAGTGAAGTTTTCTATTCATTTTTGATATTTTCTACTATCATGAGATTGCAACTGCATTATGCCATGCCAGGATGGAGCCAAAAACATTGCTGAAAACATGAATTTACTTTCATAAAGTGAGGGGTTCAGAAGTAATTAAAAGTAAAAGGTCATGCTTAACGATTCCACGAAGTCAAAAAAGAGACACAACTCCCTGATCTTTCTCCAGCCCTCATCGCTAGACATCGAGTGTGAAACAATAAATAGTTGGAAAGTGATAACGCAAAAAAAGCTCGTAAACTTTGGATATGGCCAGAAGCCGTAATTGGAATACTGATGTGCCAACTAAGCCATCCTATATTTACCATCCCATGGTTAATGACGCAGGTGTGATAAATCATGTACAGTGTGTAAAAACATATGAAAGAAAGAGACAGCATCGATATTCGCAAACATGTTCAGGAGCGAGGTTTACCTGTCTTTAGTGCATAGATATGATAGAAAGTGTTTTGACATCATTTTTCAGATAACGGTAAATGTTAATAAAGTAATCCCGTTACTAACTTGCTTAATGTGTCACTTCAAATTAGTGTATATCTGCATTACATTTCTATACATTTAGCGTATAACAACAGTGAAAATATGTTAGGAAAAGTCAAGTTCTGTATTATACAAAATTTACAAAAGATGTTAATCAACATAATTCGGCTATTAACACCATGGATATTATCAAGAAAGACTGAGATAAGCAAAGTTCATGGTGTATATATATCATGAACGCTATTTATCTCAGTTTTTACTTGATAATGGTTATTATGTGAATAGCCGAAATACAATGTATAATAATTGATATTCTTTGTAATCGCACATTTATTATTATTACGCATGATTCGTATCAATTCCTGCATTTTCACTAGTGCATTGCACTGCCATGAGAAATTAGTTACAAGATTCGAGAATTATCATCGATTCATCGCAATAACCAACTATGTTCCCTGAATTATCACCTAGACTGATGCTTCAACTATTGTTATACGAAACGGTTAACTTTTAAATGTGGTTAATGATGCAATGATTTTTTCATATCTATTTCGTTATTATTATTACTAAACAAAATGATACATTATTATAGGAGCAGTACAATAAGTTACACATTTTCGTAATGTCGAAGGAGGCTGAATTTACTCTTCTTTTGACGAAAATATAGCTAAAACCATTACTATTCAAGCCCTCGGTTAGTTAAAATACAATGATAGAAATTTTTCTTCAATATTCTAGGTTGATTGTATCGTAGAAACAATAGTTGAAGCGGATTTTTTCACTATGCCCTTTCAGCTCTGGTTTATGGTATGAAGTTGTCCTCAAAATCCATTATTTTATCAACTGTCTTTGTCATTGCAATAATGCACAAATGTTCCTTGTAACTGCTAGCAACTGTTGCCTTTGAAGAAATTGTGTGGATGCACCTGATTCTGAAATGATGACTTTATTATTTAGTATTGAACAGATTATTGTTACAAGAACAAACAACTTATCCAGGTTCAACTAATCGTAGAATTCTGACCAACAGCAACTAATTAAAGCGACTTCATGAAAGAAATAACCATCGCATGACATAAAGAGGCTATGAACTGAGGTATCTAGGATATTTTCAACTATAAGCGTCTGAAGAAATCAAATAAGCAGTACCCTGTTAGAAGAATTAGATGATTAAGATGATGACGCATGTATATTACTTATTAGAATCAATTAAATATGCGAATGATTTGACTATCAGTATTTTCATTTTGTGCGGAATAATTTTGATGATAAATTGCAGATGGACCTCATCTCATCAGCATATTCCGTTAGACTCAGCAGTAAGGTTTAAGTGCAAAAACATATTTACAAACAAGCTGTTTACTCCGGTGAAGTATTTTTTCTCATTTCCCCAAAAGTTTATAAACAATGAAAGTAAACAATCGGCAGCTGCTATGAGAGAACAAAGACATGCCTGCACCACTTGTCTTGTTTTGAACCTTCATTCACCTGACATGGCGTTTGTGTACTTTAGTGGAAATGAGAAAAAATATTGAAGAAGTTTGAAAAAGAACTATTGAACTTATATGAATATAACTTGCATATTCGAAATCCTTACAACGCAAGGATTCTGAAGATACCAAACACCAACATTTTTGATTAAAAAGCAAGAATATAGCATTTTCAGCAAAAAGAGTAATGATTTTGTGAAAACTTCACGATATCACCAATTTTTTATTAGTTCACCGATTTTGATGGCCAGTATGTCAAAAGAGAGATCAGAAAAAGCTCGTTCTCACTGTATTTGATTCATTATCATATTCACATGTTTTATTTTTGAAAAATTGTGATTTGCAAATTGAGTGATTTTCATATTTTGAGTACTGCTTAGTAAATACAATGACGGATGCAAGTCTATCATACCTAATTTTAAACCTGAGAATGCAAGCTCTCGAATGATGTATGGCATGTTGTTGCAGGATACGATTAGGAGGCATGAGAATCGATTGAATGTCAGTGACATTTAGGTGGTCCGTTTTTTATGATCAGCTCCTTATAATGTAGCTATGAGATCTGGATGTCCCGTTTTTCACATGTTCAAAAGACGTGTGTTGTTGTATGACGTCTGTACATTTTTACTACCCTTGTTTATCCGGGTCTCTGTAGGAAGTTGTTGAGTGTTGAAAGAAAAATTGTAAATTCTCGGTGAAGACCTCACGATGAGATGATCATGCTATGACAAGCACAACTTTTAGCAGTAGATTTAATGAGTCAATGCAGTATGCTTTTTAAAGATTCATCTGCGATTCCAAGTAAAAATCTTAATATCCCAGATACGATGCGAATTACAAACTATACTAGTCTAGTGCAAGCACATATCAATACATTTTTATTTGAAAACGCATAATTAGCTATGAAGAAATTTTGTAAGCACCCAAGTTGGGCAGGGCCTGAAGTATCTAGTACCCGGGACGATGTTTATTATGTCTGAAATTAGAAATATCTTCCTGATTTGATCACTTAAATGCTCTGAATCAATTTCATAGGATGGCTTATTAACATGGCTCTTAACCATAATGAAATAAACATAAGCGTAATTACTTAGCTTTTTCAAATAGAGCGCATGTCTTCAGTGCTTTCACTTTCCCTGTTTTGTATAAACCTAAATACAACTTACAACAATGGCAGCTGTCGGCATATCAAAAAAGATCCAATCTATTTGTGCCAGTCAAACACGCTATACATGTGCAGTATTTAGAGTAGAACAAATGAAAATTTCCTATGCGTCAAATCTTTATAAAAATTTTTAAAAATTAAACAAATTCACTACTGATCAACAGTTATCAATTTACTTATAGATGGTATATAGGCCCTACATCATGCGATCATGTCATCAACAATTACATTTTTTGGAATGATTCTGACGGCGATTACACTCAACTAACGTAATTGATGTTTTCATTAAGGAGGATGAAGTGCGCAAATCAATAAATCTGCTCACCCTGGCCCAGATGCAAAATTCTTCCGGGCCTAATATTATGGAGTCGATGCGGACCCGGGCTAAAGGCATACGAGCCCGGGCCGGGTCCGGCCAAAAAAAAGCGGCCCAGTTCCAGCTCTGCTGTATTAGCTGAAAATGTCAAATTCTCACTTCCTTATGAAAAGAGTTACTGTTTAGCATCTTCATAATCCTTGCGATGTAAGTAGGATTATTGCTGGAAGAAGTTTGAAATAGATCTATTCAGCTCATTTTAAGAAAACATGCATTTTCGTACTACCACTTACATCGTAAGGATTCTTAAGATACATACCACAAGCACTTTTAATGATTAAAAGCAAATACTTTTTCTACTCGGAAGCACATTAGACATTAGGCCCCTTCTTACATGTTGCCGAGTGTTGTGATGAAGAAGTGAGAATATGACATTTTCAGTCAACACAGTCACGACTTTGTGATAACTTTCAGATATCACTTCTTCTTTCCTAGTCTACCGATTTCAATGAACAAGATATCAAACTAAAGCTCAGAAATTGCTTGTTTGTCACTCTTGTTGTGTACCTGATTCAATATCATGCTGACATACATTCCTGTTGAAAAAATTAGAAATTGTGAATTTGGCGTGATATGAATTGAATTCATATTTTGACCACTATCCAGCAAACACGATAACGGAAGCATGTCTATTACTGTTCACTTGAAACCTGAGTATGTGAGCTCTGTAGTGATGTATGGCACGTTGATGTAAGACACGATTGGAAGAAGTGAGAATCGATTGAATGTTGACATAACTTATGCGGTCCGTTTTTTTATTATCAACTCTTGTCAATACCCTATGTAGTGTGCTTACAATAATTACTATCTATTGCTTTAGTTCAATTTATTGCGATTCTGAGTATAAAACAAAATCTACGATCTCACTATGAAAATCTATGGTCTCAAAATGGGAGCGCAAATCACCTTAAAATAACACTGAGACAATGAATGTCTAGAAATGCTGTAATGTTGTTTACACCATATCTATTAAAGATCAATTTCCATTAAACGTGACTATTAACAATTCTTTCATTAAGTGCTAATTCTCTCTGTATGATTCACAAAACTACACGATTTTCATTCAAATCTGTTGAGCTTAAAATGAAAAATTCATTTTGATGAAGAGGTTCAAAAGGTCATAATAATAGTACTTATGATGTCCTGAATTCATTTTCACTATTTCAAAAGTTGGTCAAAAGCAGTTCGTCATCTTGCTGATGAGCCCTTGTACATATTCTTGTATATATTTGTTTTAGTGCTTGTTTGTCCAGTTTTATTTTTATACTTTCGTTCTTGTCTTTTGTGAACTTTTAAGAATCCGTGTGTCCAGCCCAGTGAACGCTTAATGAGCCCTTTTCAGGACTACCTTACATGTATTATATATGAATAAATTTTATATTTTATTATGTGATATCCGCACGTTAGCGGACTTCAGTTGCAATAACCTGCGTCATTTATATAAGATATTTCATTCAATCTAAGAGACACCAGAAGAGGGGCGGCCCGTTTCTTGATCTTGAGAAATCCATACAAAAATGAAACTGCTTTGACGTGAAATTGTTTTCATGTATCTTTTGGCAATTTTGTACACTCGAAGACAATCTGCATCTCCACTGAGTGCGACAGGATTGTAGGTAGCCTACATAATTGTACAATAATCATCTCACCGTAAGTTATCATAATAGACATATGCAAATGTGCAAAACTTAGGTCACACAGCCAAAGCTAGAGTGGTCCAAGATGTGTTTCAAATAAACGCCACACTCGACAAAAGCGCCTGAAAAAATTTTAGTTTCAAATAGACGCCACGGCGTTCATTCGAAGTAAAACGGCACATTTGTGTTTGCGGATGATCGTCAAATAATCATGTTATGATAATTAATTATCTAAATTTTTGATGGCTCCCCCTTTTCAGTTTTTGGATAAGGCCTTGCATGGACATGGGTCTGATTTTTCATCTCCACGTGAATGCTGAACACGCATCTAATTATTTTTCAGTAAATGAATCGCATGGATTCAGTGAAAGAATCCTTCTCTGCTAGAAGACTATATTTTATGAATCAAACTGATGCATCAAGCAACTCATTTCCATTTTTTCTTTGCAGGAGTTAACAGTTGCAAATCAGTTCGAAAAGTATTTTCGACAACTCTTTTTCTGTATTTTGCTTGTCTTCTCCCCAGTATTGCATTTGGAGTTTTGAACTATACCAATACCAAAGGAAAGATAAGTAAGTTTTTGTTTTACTTATATGTTCATTACATATTTCAAAAGCAAAGCCAGTACTTAGTCGATGTGCGACGGAGACTAATGTAGGTAGCCTCCAAATGACCATCTAAAAGCATCTTTGCCTAACATGAATATATTTTAGCAAAATGCTGATAACTGAAGCATATTGAATTCCTTTCTGTCGCGGCAGCAACTCAATCTGCAAGTCGCATATTCTGATGAAATGTGTGAGAACAAGTTCTCAGCAGTCAAATACATGTAATGGAGTAGGCCTATATATATGCATCAAATAGACGAGATACATCTGACAGGATTGCTATAGAAAAATCCACGTTATGTCTAGCTTCAGTTTATAAAGATTCTTCTTCTATGTTACTTTTCATAGATGAAATACAAGATGTATATACTATCATCGCTTTCTACCAATTAAAAGTATCAGAACATAGAGAGATAGACTGTGGATGTGATTTGCAGATAGCATTCGCAGATGCATTGATAGATCTGGATCAGCAGCGCACGAGTTCATGGAGCACATGGCTTGAGTTAGAGGGGATAGTCAGCAAACTGCAAATGAAACATTCAAGACAGCAATTCATGTCAACACGCGCAAGCCTGGATAGGTAATACTCTCTCTTCCTTTTCGAAGCAAAGAAAATTGTTCACTTTTTTATCCTGTCTTTTAGAATGATATATTTTTCTTGAGATTGCTTAAATTGCGCTATTTCTATAAAAATCGAATAACGTTTGAAAAATCGGTTCTTACTATAATGTAACAATTACAAGTTTATTCTAATGTTGTGCTCGAATTGCATTTCAGCTGTAACCAGGATGATTATGAGTCAGACTTTCGGCGGTTTGTTTTTTGCTTTGTTTGGTGGTCAACCGCTGATTATTCTTTTATCAACTGCTCCCCTTGCCATTTACACAAAAGGTAAGCTGAATATAATGATAAAGAAGCATTTAACTTGTGTTAATCAAAGGAAATCAAATTTAAAATTATTCTTCAATCAGTTTTCTTGAAATATCAATTACCATCAAGGATTCAAGTCTTATTATACTGTTAAACTTATGCTGTTATATGCACTCATTTGCTATTATGATTTTTATAAATATTCACGATGCATCACCAATGGAAGTTGTACTTGTCATTATCTTGAAAAAGTGCTTGAATTGATCGATGAGACTGTCATTCTTAGTATTGCTATTGCATTATTGTTAGAAGTGATCAGTAAAATTATTCAAAACTGAAATGCTGCAATTGTTTTTTGATTTAGTGCATTAAATAACATCAGTATTCCAGTTGAAAAGGGACTCCAGATTAAAGTGGCAAAAAAATGTTCTTGACTGATTTCACACGCTTGTGTTAATTGAATGTTAAAAGATTATTCCAGATTAAAGTGGCAAAAAATGTTCTTGACTGATTTCACACGCTTGTATTAATTGAAGGTTATGATATATAACAGCAATAATATTACAGCAGAATATAATCGTGTTTCGATGTTTTATGTACATGTACATGTACGTGTATACGTAGATCTAGTGATCTCTTGATCATGTGCGAGACACTTGACTGGATGATCGCTCACCTCCTAAAAGCATCGAAAAATTTATATTAGTTGAAAGAATGTAGGAAATCATCTACATCAGTCAAATTCACTAAAATGTTAAATATGTCAATATCGAATTTTTATGTCCTGTTTTCTTTTTCAGTAATTTACTCTATATCAACGGATTACTCATTAGATTTCTATTTGTTTTACGGCTGGGTCGGTATTTTCAATTCAATTTATTTGTTTCTCTATGCAATATTTGATCTTAGCAAGATGATGAAGTGGTCAACCAGGTAAATATCAAGTCAACTTTGTTCATTTATATGTACATATGTGATTATGTCATAATTATGTTTCTTCAAAACTGCCGTGTATGTCAATGTCATGTGGGAGGGAAAAGGTGCTCAAGATACGAGTACAATGTTTCCTTGCAGGTTTTCAATTTTGCATATGGGTTTAAAAATGATATGTTCAGATAATGATTTAAACTATGTGATAACGCAAGCTTTTCAATAATGCATGAAAAAATTATATAATGTACCGGTATGTTAATATCGTCAATAGCGTGCGTGACAGAAAAAAGATAATGATTCGAGTAAATTGAATGCCCAATCCAACAGCTTCCACAAGTCGATCTGTTATTTCAAAATGCTGCCGTTTAATATTAGAGGAAGCCTAGAGCAAGCCACATAACAGTGAATCACAATTCTATTGCATCGGAAATGTTGCATTAAGTCACATTCAGTAGCCTCCGTTTTGGACGCAAAATTTACAGGCGTGCAACTCGAAGCAACGATAGAATTTAGTAATTGTTGTAAACCAAATCCTAGTGCAGCTGACAAATATGTGCGATGATTCAATGACGCCGTATGTCTTATAGATAAGTCAATGTCTAGAAAACCACACGCAAAATATAAGGGAGTTCAAAAATGACTGAATTTTAACAACTGTGACAAAAATCTTATAGTAGCATTTTTATCACTGTCATTAATAACTAGGGAGCTATGAAGCTTCGAGATTCGATTCGAAATTGCGACCCGAGAAATATTCAAATCGGCTCGATTCTATTGGCCAAAATTATTCCAATTTTTTCGGCAATATGCCATTCGAAACAGACCGAGTTGTAAAGCGGAATAGGCTAGAGGCGTAGTTATCTCATAGAAGTAAAGACGCTTTATTTTGACTGCTTATTTTATTGAGTGCCATGTTATCAATGTATCTTTCAATAGCTTTCCAAAACCTTTTTGGTATGCATATATGCCTTGCTGGCTATCAGTGCAATTGGCTACTTTTGGCCCATGTTCCATCGAAAAATGAGAATCATGACATGGCCAGCTTTCTCTATTTATCTCCATATTTCGTTGCTCGGATATCATTAATGATTGATACATCGCACTCTTTTTGACATCGTATTTACAAATTCCCAGAACTTTTATTTACCTATAGCTCGCTTGCCGTCCACCACTTCGATGGCTGCAAGGTTTTCTATCGTACTTTTTCTTGTAAAAAGTCTGAAAAATTTCATGTGGCTTCGTTTGATATAATTGTCAACTGTCCTATCGGTACTTGCAAATTGTTAATTGCAACTTGTTCGTTGCTCATGCTTGGAATCTTCGAGTTCTTCAGTATCTCTCTGCTAAGCAAACCGCAATCAAGATGTAGGCCTATGCAAATATTCAATGATTCGAGATTCTATTCGACTCAAAATTTGCCGATTCGTAGGTCACTAATAATGACGTATTATGCTCATCAGACTTGCTACTATCTATATTATTACATATCAGCATTTTATCATCTAAGTGCATTACCGGTTTGCAAACATTTGGAACTTTCACGAGATACGTAATGATCGCTCAGTTTCATTATCAAAATTTAAGTTGAGTAACAATAATCTTTTCAAAGAATGAACAAGCAGCAAATCAACAGCACCAATGTGTCATATAGCAAAATCTGATCTTCCTGATTTAAGTCACAACATTTCCCTCCAAATCGTGGTAATGGACTCGTTATAGATTATCTTCTTTCTGCAAGAATTTCACTATGGCAGGTTGTATTCGACTGCAGGCTGCAATTTGGGGACGGTTTTGTATTCGAAGAAGGTTGCGTTCAAGGGCAGGCTGTATTCGTGGGCAGTTTGTATTCGAGGGCAGGTTGTTTTCGGGAGCAGTCTCTATTCGAGGGCAGCTGCATTCGATTGCAAGTTGTATTCGGGGGCAGGCTGCATTCGGGAGTAGTCTGTATTCGAGGGCAGTTGCATTCGAGTGCAGGCTGTATTCTAGAATGTAAGGAAATTGGCATCATTCATAGGGTTAATATTTTAGAAAATGCCTCTTCGTACTTTTACACGTGGAAACAATTAAGTATTGAACAGGAACTGATGCCAAGAAATGATTGCTAGCCATCAGATCTCTTCTTCCAACGTATTCCATCAATTCCGCATATTTCTGTCTGTTTAGCTCGAAAATAATTGTCAATTGGCGGTAAACGACACCATTGGGGATTTCTTCTCCCATTGCGTTTCTGTCTGACTCAATGTGATGGATGAAAGTTAATCACTGTCGTGACCTCATCCCTAAATCTTTATTCAACGAGACAGACTAGTTTTACTGAATTTTCTCAAAAAGTCCTATTTCTTCACAGATGATTCCTGCTTATGTCAGTTGTCGAGAAGTGTGCGCTGAAATTGAATGCATGACTAAAGGTGGTTCAGTGTAAGCAATCAAGTAAATGAAAACATCATTCTGCTAGTCTATCTTCAAAATACGTCGTAAGATTGATCTTAAACAGAAATCATCAAACTTTAATATTTTTGTTGGTGCCCAGTTATAGATGCAGAGTAAGATTAAGAACTTCATCCTTCAACTATTTACGTATATATATATATATATATATATATAAATGGCTTCACTGTGATTGCAGTATTATGCTTATAACTTTATAGTTATCTTTGCAGTATTACATTCTTTTGTTTTCATACTTAGCTTTATATGATAATCGCAGTAATTGAGCAAATGAACATGAAGATGGGACGCATGATTGGATTTGTTTCAACAATTTTTTTAAATCACGTGGCCAATTTTTCTATTCTGTTCGTATAGAGAGGATTAATGATTAATTGTTTTAAGTTGCAAACTGATGTTATCATGCAATTTTCACCGACATCAAAATTCAAAAAACAGTGGTTGATAATTGTACATTTCCCCCTGTCAGTCATTAGAGGACATAAATGTGCGTCATGTAGGTAAATAAGTTTATGTATTACATTATTATCGTATTAATTTCTATTGATAGCTGAGACTTGAAGTTTAGACGTTACACACCGTATGTATTTGTCGGATTTATTATCAGCCTATGTGCGTAATTGAGAAACGATTGGAGATCATAGTCATATTTCTATAAAAAAGCAAACTCCCTATTCTTCTGCGTTCAATGTTCAAAACATACAAAATGGACGGTACTTCGGCGTGTGATGGAAGATTAAATAGAGAATGAGTGTTAGGAATTGTACTGATTGTACGAATGTTTATCAAATTGTGAAGACAGGTTGTGGTCTAGAAGTCTCGATTTTCCATTGATTTCAGGTTTAAGATGTGTCATTACTTGAGGTCTCAGGAAAAACGAAAGCAGGCTGACATCTTAAACCTACAATCAATGGAATATCTTCAATTTGATGAGCATTCATGCAATAAATGTATGTGCATTCTTCAATATAACTCATTCTTTATACACAGCTTCACAGGATGACATCTCGCCGTCCACAGTTGCTATCGACTGCTGAAGACGGGGGACACCGGAGCATCTTCCAGTTTGTATACTTTAAACAAATGAAAATCGGCCGTAAAAGAAAGGAAGCTTTCATTTTGCCTACTGTAAATCAGTTGATCCATCCTAGTGCTTGCATTTTGGATGAACTTAACGACCTGTAAAATGCTGACAATTGACGTTTCTGCTTTTTAGCCTGTAGAGAGGTTGCTTGATTGAAAGATGGTCGAAAAAATTTACTGTAAAACTCAGTACAAAATTTCTCCAACTCTGATGTCAATTTCATTCGAGTGATTATTCTTCGTTTCAGATCAACAGAGGAAACGTTTGCACTCTTCATCTCAATTGCATTCATCGTCGATGCATCCAATGACATTTACAAAAGTGAGTACTTCTTTACAAATGATCATTTTTCCATTGCAAAGGTCTTATTGACCAAATTTCACTAAAATTAGATAAATCATTTCATTGACACATTCTTAAGAGTTATCAAAATAGAGGTACTTTAGAGTAGAAAAATCAAAGAAAGAGTGTATGCTTTGATCAATCTGCTCATTTTACAACTCATTTACAATTTTGCCTACATTTAGATTTCGTCATATTTTGAATATTCATTGTTATTTTTATACTTATTGATTAGATATTTAAATTCATCATTATATGCCAAGCATGCCCTTAAATCTTTTCCTATTTACTGTTCTGTAGGAGATTGTATCATATAGAAAATTTATCATATAGGCCTACATGTATAATGTTGTAATACAATCATAATACATACAATTAATTTATAAAATATAAATATTATAAAAAGAAAAAATTAATTATTTGTGTAAAAGCGCTGTTTCATGGAGTCGGTTTGAGGTTGTTTGTGGAACTCGACTGGAGGCTGTTTATGGGACTCCGAAGTTCTTTGAAGCACTCAGACGGAATACATGTTCTACTATGTCCTAATGAATGTCCTTGAGTGTAATATCAGTTTCATCAAGCTATTTGTTGAATTATTTTCTTCAGTCTGCACTCATGGCAAAAAGAAGTTGCCAGACTTTTAAACTGACAAAAATATGCAGGGTTCTTATGATATTAATTAGATTTGCAAAAAAATTCATGTCACATGAATAGTTCAGTCTCTAATCCCTCAGTGGGAGATGCATTGAGAACTCTGATCGATAAACATTCAAATTCACGCATTATTCAGTCAATATTGGACAGGGGAGGCTTCTCCATTAAGACATCATGTGCATTCCAGGAACGAAGATGAAATATTACCGTTTACTGTAATAATATTCAAACCTTCAAGACATGTATTTTCTAATTCTAACTCAATTTCTTGCACGCCTTATCCGAATCACTGAATGAAGACGGGTTCAAAGTCTTTTAAGTCTAGCTTTCAATGGGCATCTTCATTGCAAAGGTCATCTTCAAACTTGCAAACTCAATTCATTCATTTAAACGGTTGATGCAAATTTTTTATCTGCCAAGTCCTTGGTCATGATCAGTTTGAATTCTCTTCCCCATTCAGGTGTCTACAAGCTTATTAACAACCCTCTCTTCTAGATACTTTTTCTGTTGAATTCTATTTATTCGGTTGATCGCGTGTTGAGCAAGTCGGTCAATGTCAGAAAAATGTAAACCGATCTTTTCATTTCTCCTTCTTTTCAAATGTAGTCCTTTTATTAGTTGAGAATTTATTATTGAACGTCGTTGTGCGGTCAATTCAAACTAATCTTATCTGGAGTACATTCCATGCATAGTTGGCTATAAAGGTATCAAAAGGATGTTGAATGTTGCCAGGAAACCGCGTGATTTAATTTTCTAGCTTCATTTAATTCCAGTAACTTGAAGTTTGTTGAATTATTTGAATTTACATTCCATCATGAAAGCGACAAGCCAGGTACTTGCATTCCAGACATTCGCTCTTCCCCTGTCTTCATTCATTGATTCGGATAAGGCGTGTAAGAAACTGAGTTAGAATTAGAAAATACATGTCTTGAAGATTTGAATATTATTACAGTAAACGGTAATATTTCATCTTCGCTATGGAATGCACATGATGTTTTAATGGCGAAACCTCTGTCTGTGCAATATTGACTGAATAATGCGTAAATCTGAATGCTTATCAATCAGAGTTCTTAATGTCCCCTGTTCAGATGTTCTTAATCACCCAATGAGTGATTAGAGACTAAGCTATTTATGCAACATATCACATATCATAAGAACCCTGCATATTTATTATATTCGTATAAAAGTCTCCCGATAAAATGTCACCAAACTTTTCATGCCGTGATTGAGACTCAAAACATCATTTTTAGAATTATCTGACATTTACATCAATTCTACTAAATTTGCATCGTTAGCCTATTATAGCTGAGGTTTGCACTCATTTTATTTGAAAATAGCGGCAACATGCTCCAGACATCTAAGATCACAGTCTTCTCCGTTCAAATATATGAGAACAATCAAATTCGAGCACTCTAAAATCTGCAATAGGCTAAGATCGATATACATATGTATTTCCTGATAGCACGAAATAGATTCGCACTAAACAATTAATGTAGTGGGGACATAGATTTGAAACACTTAGAAAAAGCACCGGAGGAATACGAGACAAATGATTTAATTTAATTACATATCAGAGCGAATGCATTTCAATTTTTACTGAGAATCAATTATCATTTGAAAATGTACTGATTTTAGGCTGACTTCTTTGTTGCTTCTATTCATTGAGAATGAACCTTTTATTGCTTGCTTCATCAAGTAAAGTTGGTAAGGAAACTTTCTATGAAATCAAACCGTTCTTAATGGCAATAAGGCTTCATCATTTCATGTTCGACTACGATGCGTTGCAACAAATAATCTCATGACTACTTTTTCTAATTTATTCAATGACGGCAGTGAGATCAAATTAGCAATTTTAACTGGAAAGTGTAGGTGGAGCAGATTTACCGGGCAGAAATATTTGTTGCAATTTTAGAAGACATCAAACGAGTTTTATCAAACGTAAATTTTCTAGATAAATCGGATACGATACTAGCAGAGTGCACAGTCATGAAATTTATTGTCTTAAAAACATTTCTAGTACTTTCTTGATGACGTCAATTTATAGCGTTGACTTTATGCACGACATAATTAAATGATAGTCGGTTAAGTTATCATGATTCCTAGACGTCTCTGGAATGTCATGCTGTTTCACGATGACTAATTAACAGAAATTGCTATTTCCAATGACAAAGCAAATGACTTTGATGGAATAGGAATTGTGATCAAAGCTGTCATTGCCGATTAAAAATCGTTCTTATCGCACATATGACCATGGTAGGACAGATGTAGATCATTTCTTACGACGCCAGCTCATTCACAAAGTCACACAATGTCATCGGATCAATGATGTGGGTCTTTAGGTTTTTATTTGCCCTTTACATATTCATTCAACAGTTTGAACTAGGTTTAAAACAAAACATGGCGCGTTTTAGAATATGTTTTTGCTTGAATGCACGCTTTTGTTTTGCTCTGTTTTAATTTTTTTAGAAATTTTTCAAATAATAACATTCGATAGAAAATTTACTCATACAAACTAAGCTTTAATAACATATTCCTCGTTCTCGCAAGTGCATCTTTGGTGTCTAAGGGGATTTGAAATCACTTATTGCACATTTATTCCATAATGCTCAGTACCTATTATTATAGACACATTTATGTAAGGTGCGATTACAACAGGTTTTAGTTTGCTAAAATATAAAGTAACTAATATCACTTGAATATAGATAAGTTGTCTGGTTGTCCATGGTAGTCTCCGTGGCACAGTGGCAAGTGCTTGGCCTAGCGATCTTTTGATCCAAAGGTCGAACCCCGAAAGTGTCATTGGAAGTCGTCAGGAAGGGCATCCGGACTAAAAGTACCACAATGGTCCAGAAAAGTCTGACTATGTCAGCACCGTCCAAG
This sequence comes from Prostheceraeus crozeri, assembly GCA_907163375.1. NCBI lineage: Eukaryota > Metazoa > Platyhelminthes > Polycladida > Euryleptidae > Prostheceraeus > Prostheceraeus crozeri. Next base: position 139,830 of record CAJQUW010007848.1, read on the forward strand.
CCCTCAGTGTGGTGGAGTAGTGATGTTAAAGCTTCATAGATGAGTTGTCAGACGGAGAGGAATAGGAATTCTAATATAATGTATTATTGAAAGCAGTGGTTTGGAAGTGCTTTTAAAAAACAGGTTTTGAAACATGAGCTTCAAATCGAGCTTTATAGGGAATTTTGTTTCGTAAACATTGTTCTCAACGATCATTTTAAAGCATCGCTTTTGAGCATGATTTATATACTTTGTCCTAAACATAAATGTAAAACTTTGTTTCAGATGGTTTTAAACCATGCCCGAGAAAAAGCATGTTTTTAATACACCGTATTCTTAAAGCTATAACAGAGATCCCAGAAATTGATGAAGTTGATATATAGGTGTCAATCCACGTAACGGTCGTTTCATATTGAGTAATTAGCTTATCTTCATCAGAGGTTTTCATACCTAACAAATAATTCCTTTTGAAATCGAACTACTACCAAAATTATCTCATACACTGAAAATAGTCGCTCCATAGTGGTTTTAATGCTTTCAACCATTTATAGCATCAACTGCACCTGGTAACGGTCGTTTAAAAAAGACACGTTTTTCAGTTTCTTGAATACAGAGATTATTCTGAGCAGTTACTGCGAGTTAGGTTGTAATATCTCTACAGTGTACTTTTCATACACTTTTGTGGCAATATCATGGGTAACTAAGCTATTTTATGTTCTCAAATTGTCTGCAGGTCACAAAATGCTTGGTAGCGGTCGTTTCTAAATAACTACATTTGAATGCATGGCGAATCATTGAAATTTAACTAAACTAATTATGGAGAATAGCTATCTTACAAATTTTTATGATAGTCATCAGATGAGACTATCATACTAAATTAAAGATTTCGAACATTATCTTTAGAAAATCTAGGCGAGCGGCAGCTTAGCAAGTTTCTATTTTTACGACCTATGTCTCACCTTCTATGGAATTGCCCATAGACTACCTGGTTGATAGGTACCTACTTATGTTGCTCAGTATTGAGTAATATGCACATTAGCGTAAGGTTCAATTACCGTAGGTTGCATTTTACAATCATCAATTTAACAGTTGTCTTATAGGAACAAAAATAACAATTTTGCAGTAATGTCTTGTTTAAAGACGTTATTCAAACTAGGGTTTTACATCTGGCTTCAAAACCGTGCTTTGTTTTCACACTTCGTTTTTGAACATGAGTTATATGCTCTGTTAACAACATGATTGTAAAACCTTATTACCCTAGGTCCTAAACATGTCTTTATACATGCTTTTTGGACTTGAAATCCCCGTAATTGATGGGTATTATATGGACTAGCTGATGAGCAGCCAAAACAGGTTTTGAGGTTGCTGACACATTTAATAGATTGTTTAATTGAAAAGGTACAAAATGCTTGAGCCAAAAAAACTAAAATCACAATCTAGTTTCAACTCACTAAGTTGAAAAAGTGCTGTCCATATAGATAGACCATCTGAATTTAATACGGATTTAATCCATTCCTGCATCCTATAACGATAACCTACTGCTTATGTGCCTCATCGATTGAAGTCATGATGTTTAAATAATTTAGATAGAGGCGAAGTTGAATACTTCAACGAATGCCTATACAGTAGGAAAACGTTTTTGGTGAGTTCGAACGTGTGCTATGACGCACAAATTTTCCGCCTTTTTTTGCAAACTGCAAAAAGATTGACAGTGCTAATTTTGTCTGTACTTGAAAAGGCTTCGCCGAAAATTTGTGCGTCATAATGGTCGCTCGAGCTCACCATAACCGTTTTCCTATTCTATGTCTGTACAAATGAGATCAAATACAAGCTTTCTATATTTCTAAGAGAAATCTGGAAGCTTGTTTCAATCAATCGACAAATCAAAATAGTCAAACTTTAAAATTGTCCTTACATTTTATTCCAGTTATAATATGAATACAATAGCATTCACGTATTGTCTGTTTCGAACAGAAAAGGGCATTTTTGTTGTGTGGTGATTTATAGCACAGTGATTGGTAGCATGGTACTAAGTCGCGATAAAAAGGGAAGTGATGGTACTGAAGCTAGCCGTCAGATGCCGAATTCCGATGCTCACTCAGATTCCGATCGCATTGAAGACATGAAGTTGAATTCATATTGGATTTGCAGTGAAATTTCGGATAGGATTCAGAAAAATATCGAATCGAAGTTGGATGCGAGCAGGAGATCAATAATTTATTCATAAAAATGTGAAGACGAGTAGAAGCAGCTAGGTGTCTCATAATTCAGTTTTATCTCACGTTCGATGGTTTGATGACATCGATCCGAATGATTAGCATGATGCGAACTGAAGTCAGATGATCATTTAAGACTTGATAAACACCCTTGTCAATTGTCAGAGCTCGCTTGATTGCAGCGAAATGACCGGAATCTGGTGTTTGGTTGAATGCCTTCTCAATTTCATCATCATGCACTCATCCAGAAGATAATGAATTTAAGATATCTATTGTCTGCGCTGCATAAGTGCCGCTGTGGAGGCATGGTCGAATGTTTGGGTCTGCATCCCGTTTCCTGCCGCTACAACTCTGGCAGCCGCAAGACATTCCGAAATCAATGGTATACTTCGCCGAGCTCTTCTTTCTGCAGGGATCCCGTCAGTTCTCGAACTTGGCGGCCTGGTCGAAGTGATGGTAAGCGGCCTGACAGGATGACCACATTCCCACAGAGATGCAGCAAGCCGGCAGTTTAGATTTCATTTGTGTTGACACTTTTACACTATCCAATGTAATCAACTCATAATTGGAGACCGATTCCGGAGCTACATGAGCAGAAGCATTAAAACACCGCAATTACGCAGAATTGAGAGGTCAAAACCAATTTGAACCAGTGGCCTTAGAAACGTCGGCGTATGCGACAACTGCACGCTATTTTTTTATTAAACACATCGGCAGCCGGATATCAGAGACAAGTAATTTATTACAGACTAATAATTTTGCCAAGAGAAACTTTTTGGCCGAAGCAACGAATCGACATCGCCATTGCTAGGGGCAACGCCCTGCATGTTAGCCTAGCCGAAGCTAAGGCAGCATCTCAAATTTAACTTTATCCTTCATCGCTTACTTTTGTTATAATCGTTTTCTACGAATGTAATCAGCTAGTACTTTGTTCCTGAATAGAAACCATTTGTTTTTAAAGTATTGTCTTGTTACATGTTCATAGTTCATAAGCCACTTTACTTTCCAACTCAGTCACTCATTGCCACTGATATTCAGAATGTTAATTCGAACTTTCGATAATTCGATCAGATAATCCTAGTTGTCTATCAAAACAATGCTTTTAGAAGATTGTATACGAATCTCAAGAGGTTTAGAATCGAGACTGACTCATTACTCATGCGAGTTAGCAATTTACATGCAATTCTCGTCGTCACATTTAAAAAATTGCGCCAAAACGAAGGCAAATATTCAAATCCGACTCGGTTTCGATTCGCATTGATGAAAAATGTCGGATTTGATTCAAGTCTCGGATCCAACAGACAGTATCATTATCAGAGAGAAGTTTTGAGCTTGACAGGCTTCCTCGTAACATATCAGTTCAAGACAGATATTTCAAACGAAGAGACTTATCATAAAAAGATTACTTTTATTTTTACAAAAGAGGATGTACCGAACTGCAACAGCATTGAAATTATTGAGAATTTTCAATTGAACCTTTTTTGAATTTTCAAGAAAGAGACACAACGGAATTACAAATTGGCGCAAGTTATTTGAAAAGAAATAAATATATTCCTAAAGACAAACATTCGTGTGAAACAAAGGCGCTTATAGTGTCGGCAGCAGAAGAAAACTTGATTGAAAACCAAATTGAATGTCTGTCTGGGTTTAGACGTGTAGAATACTGCTCCTTCTAGCCAGGAAAATGAATTACAAATTCTATTAACGCTTTTTCAAGGGACTCAGTTGTCAGCGTGAATTAAAGAATGGAAATGAGGACACAGGATTTTAGTGTTGGACGCGACCACCAAATCTTCAAAAGATTGCCTGCAAAGGATACGATTTCCATTATTTGATCGTCAAAGATATAGGCTGAAGTGTGATCGTCTAACATGGAAATAGACGGACATATTCGATCTATGTTTGATCATTTCTCTTATCAATCAAAGAGGAGATGTCATGCAGTGACAGCTTCGATCCGGGTTAAATATTTACGTTTACACTTACTCAATAATACATGCAGACTAAATATGGTAGCATCTTGCACATCATGCATCAATGGATGCCCAGACGCGTGTCCGCATCGAAGACGGGTGGCAATAAAGTAATGTATACCGGTTCTCAAAATAAATATATTTTCCTCTCTCTCTCTCTCTCTATATATATATATATATATATATATACAATATATATATATCCAAATATATATATATCCAAAAAAGTACCAGAGAATTTTAGAGTGAAAACCAATAAATAAATTAAAACTTTAAGATAAGAGGCCTATACTCATCAGCCTATCCTCTTATCTAAGAGTCTATTCTTCTGAAAGAAAATATCGATATGTTATCGAATGAAAGGAATGCCTCAGTGTCCTTGCACTTGAATCTGTGAATTCACATGACGTCATTTTTCGCTTGTACATACATGTAGCACCGTAGTTTTGCGCGTCATAAATGATGGATATCGGGTCATGCATTTTACGCTGATATGTATTTAAACTTACTTCGGTTGTTTTATCGGATTCCTGTATTCCGCTGAAGATGGATTGAATAACTCTGAAACATGCTCGGTTGAAAGAAATAGTTGTTGTTTTTCCTTCAATATATGTTCAAGTTGGGCTCTTTATGTCTGAATATACATATATATATATATATATATATATATATATATATATATATATATATATATATATATATATATATATATATATATATATATATATATATATATATAAACCAAATTACCTATTTGATTTATTGGTATTGACTTTTTGATCGATATTTACTTCAAAAAATCGAATTCTCGGCAAACATAGTGACAGAAGTTAATATCGCAACAAAGAAATGAATCTAAAAATGAATATTTATCATTTAACGAAACTAAATGAAATAAAGATGCTGACTTTGATTGTTTGATAACTTTGTTTGATCGCCTTTTTAACTAAAAACAAAAGACGACTATGAAAAATACAAAAAACACGTTTTTCTAAAATGATTCAGGGTTTTTGTATAAAAACATGATTGGAATGGAGTATAGAATAGTCTCTCTGATCTCAGATTTCAAAGATTGTAAAAACGAATGAAATAACAATATTCTCAATCAGTGCTCGCACATCAATAGTGTTATTGTTGACGGGTAAATGAATCAGAAGGCAAGACAATATCTCCATTGTTACAGTTCACAAATTTGTCGTATGAAAAACTCGTTCCTTCCACGTGGACTAGTGACTCACATCATATCGTGGTCTAGTGTGGCTGTAGTTTTTCATCTTATCCGTCCAAATCCAATCGACAGACAATAGTGGGAGAAATACTGGCTGTGCGTTTGACATGTTGTTTTTTATTTAATATATTTTGGAAAATAGCTAAGTAACGTTGAGTGGCGACATAAATGAAAAATGATGGTTTAGCGTCACTACCCCATACTGAGGGCTTAGACGGTGCTGAAATAGTCAGAGTTTTCTGGATCGTTGTAGTACTTTTAGTTCGGAAGCCCTTCCTGACGACTTTCAATGACACTTTCGGGGCTCGACCTATCGACCGAAAGATCGCTAGGCCACGCACTAAACCACTGTGCCACGGAGATCACCGTGGTGAGTGACAACATAGACTTTCAGATATGTACTTAGAAGTCTATAATTGACTATTTTGCGTTTCTAGGCGAAATAATACGTTAGGTGCTCGAAACTTTGATCAAAAGTGCATCATTGCTGAAATTGAAGCAGATGAAAAAACGCGAAAAGCATAAAAACACGTCGCTTTTTCGTGCGTTTTTGTGGAGAAAAAACGGTTTTTTAGCATCTCTAGTTGTTTCTGATGAAGTGTCCTTATTTAATCAAAATTGATAATTTTAGTTAGCTTTCTGTCTATTATGCATCACTATCAAGCAAAATCGGAACATTTTCCTGAAAGCAATGAATTATTGTGAATGGAAAAATATTGACAATCAACTCATACATAAACAATTGATCAATTCACATTAACAAGCCATCATGAGATCGTCACTGAAATAAAATGCATCAATAAATTATCTTGATATCGAACAAGATGCATTTGTTTAGATTTCTGTTCACGCCTTGCCTCTTCACCTAACTGGCATTCAGCGTCTCTGTCATTATACCCATTTTGCAAGACGAGCACTTTAAAAGAAGTGACAGATAATATCGTAGAAAATCTGTCAATACCTCACCGACAGTAGAAAAGATCAAACATGACATTTGTTTTCCTCGCCATTATGATGCAAGTGCAAATATAATTACAGTTCTTGTCTTTCTGTCAAACGGAAAAGTGTTTGAGAGGGTTGTACAAAGACAACTTTAGTGAGGATTGAAAGAGAGAGACTCATAGACGATATATTTGTAGTCGGGAGTGAAAAGGAGAGCGCATAAACAGTGAAACTTTGATGGAAATAATTATCTTCATTATGTATTCCTGATATCAGAAACAATTGGTCCCTATAATTGTAATAGGAAGTGCGCTTTTTCTATTTCTAGCGTATGCGAATTGAGTGTTAAATAATGAGCTACTTGATCTATTCATACTCAACCCGAAAATCGTTTGGGTTCCGCAGTATGTGTTGTAGGCAGAGCTGAAACAGAGGCCACTCTGAATGCAAATCATCTGGCCTATGTGACAAAATCCACCATTTTATACAGTTTGCCATCTTCAGCCGATTTCTGTGCAATGTTCGCTTTAACTGACATTTCGATCCGTTTGAATTCGTTTTTAGAAAATAGCTTGCGAATAAATGAGTCAATTTTTTTGTTAGGTCTTTGTGTTAATTTGTCATGAACATGGCTGGTGGACGCTAGCCGCAAACGTTCGACAGCATGTAACTGAAAAATGAAAAACGAAAGACCACTTGCACCTGAGTGCTTCCGCAAATCGAAAACTTAATGCATGTGACTCAGTCACTGTTCGGAATAAATGAGTTAATCATGAAAGTCATAGTCAATTATTTTTCTAATCCACATAAAATTATTTCTAAGCCCATTTGCGACATTTTGGACCCGATAGATGAACAAAGAAAGTTCTGACTCTGCTTCATAAAGCAGGGAAAGGACACTATCTCAGGGCGCCATTTTATCTGACCGTAGTGGCGAAAGTCATCTACAAATAACAGTCACATTGCAGCTCTCACTCTCTGCACAGCATTGATGGCGGAATATTGTGCCTTGACACGTTCCTTGATAGGAAGATGAGTTGTCGATGTGTTCATTCGATGCTTGAAAAAGCAATAATTAGAAATCTAATAAATTATCTTTTTCTCTATTGTATTTATTCAGAAAATTAGAAGATTGTGTCAAATAGATATAATGAATCTACGAGTAATATATATGTATATGCAAATCTGAAATGTATCACTACGAGCATGTTGGAGCGGACATCAATGGCTAAGATTTGCTGTGTTACAGCAATGCTTCAGGCATTGACACTGACTCATCGAAGAGGGCTTCGGGAATGCCCCCTCACCCCCATTTTCAGAGTTATCGCATTATTTTAAAGGTCATTTGCAGAGGAAACCGAGCGCATAACAAATATTCCACTCACAGTGGAACTAAATTTATAACCCTCGATGAATCTTGTGTTCATCGACAAACATCGACAATGCGTCTCACATTTGTTAGCACGCATCTTTAGGGCTAGCCTACCAAGTTTTCTCTTGAGTTTCAATTGGGAAACCAAGCATTGAAGATGGTCATTATTTTTACTCGCTTTACTAATTTCAGCTTCCTCCTTCTCAAAAAGGCCATCATCAGAAGCAGAGGATATCGGTTCTGATGAAGGTTGAAGAGGTGGCCGAAATTAATAAAGCGAGTAAAAGTATTTGCCATCTTCTATTCTTGGTTTTCCAACTAGAACTCATGGGAAAAATGATTAACCAAGGACTACTCATTAGTACTCAATGCTGCCAAGTATTGTTCTTTCTCATGATGGGTATTAAGTTGCATTTAGATTATATCAGAACATCATCGGAAACATAAAGTGCCATACACATGCAATAAAATACAGCTTTGAGGGCATTGGCCTGTAATAAGGATTATTCAATTAATGCTGATTGAGCATAGCGCCAGTTAATGTTATTTTGTACTTGCATTAATGGAAAATATTTTGTGATGGGATGTTGAAGCCATCTACGTCTCTTCTCTGTCATTGGTTTTTCTCTCCCCCTTTCTGAAATTACTAGATGCGCCCATGGTCATTTCTATTCTAATATGTTGCGATCAGGATTACATAATTACAAAGAGAGCATTCAACATACACAGATATTAGATTGGAATGAAATTTGTAGGAATCAAGGACAGTCAGAGTGGCTATCTGTGTTCAAAGTAGCAGCTGGTCTCCGGTCTTGAATAGACCAAGTCGCAAGTTAAACAGGGCCGGACTTGCTATAGACCAGACTATATAGTCTCAATGCGTGTAACGCTGATCCTATAGACATGATTCCGAAATTGGCCGAATCGAGCCCGAATACGACTTCGTGAAATTTAAAAGAAATCGTTCACTTCCGATTCGTAAGGAATATCATGAAGAGACTCCCTGATTCTGCTGTAGCCATTCAACGACATATATTCTCACCAATTCGTCACCTACATGTGCATTCACATCATATCCATCGGGAGAGATCCTCCTCCCAAATTCTTCTTACATGTAAGAATCGAGAAATATTAGAGAAATATCTGGGAGACGTTTCAGATAAAAAAAGTACCTCAACTCACACCTGACACGCTCACTACCTGACTTTCTTCTTGGTAGACATTTGTGGTGCATTTTGAGCTCATTCACATCTATCCTCCTTATTTCCTTACTTATAAATTGATATTTTAACACTAATATTTAATTTAATTATTAATTTTAATGTTAATTTACAAATTAATATCTATTCCCTATTTATTTAATTCATATACAAAAAGATAAAGCCACTATATTCAAATCGCGAGTTCATGTTTGTATTCAGTCTTATGTTTGCACTTGAAAACCAGTGGACAGAATGCATTGTGTAAAGTAATAGTTTTGATTTTCTTAAATTGAGTTTAGTGACTTTATTTATGTTTAACTTGAGGAAAGGAGAATCAATTTTTGAAGATTCCCCAACCTTGATAACTCTTATCTTCATTTTTCATCTTAGTATTTATTTTCTTTTCTTAATTTATTGTTTTCAACTACATCGATTGATAAAACTAGATATTGAATACCCACCAATAAGATATTGCCGCTCTGCCTCAGTGTTGTTGATGACTTGAATGTCGGGCTTTCAAATGATTTTTAGTTCAAAATATCAGTGCGGTAAGTGCACTCGTAAAACCAACAATTTGAATAAATATTCGGCAGACTTTTCTCTTTCGCTGTTAAGATATATTCTCCAATTTCGATAGCGTTTCATGTCTACAGAAGACACTTCCTTCGAAAGAGGCAAGAGCTCTCAAGACCTGTCTTGTCCAACACTTTCGTCAACACATTGTCAGCTTTTCAACGATCAAAGAATACACGACATTGAGATCGACTTTTCGGAGGAAGCGACCTTGCACAAAATGCGTTTAGAAACAATGGGAGAGAGGAAATTCAGAGCACGAGGTCATCTTGCTTTTAGGAGTGATAATGAAGTTGATAAACCAAATTTATAAATATTGAGGACATGTTTCTCACTCCGAGACCGTTCAAGTCACTAGTAACAAATAAGAAGTTATCATGATACGAGATTTTGAATGTATTCGTCCTCGACAACGGAAATCAATCTGTTCTATGCTGAAGAATTCATTATGTGTGAATTTGCTTTCAGACAAAGATAATGCTTTGATGACTATTCATGTACATGACTGGATAGCATCACACAAATTACTGAGGTGCATGGAAGTGTTGACCAGTATGGAAGTTTGATATCTTGTCTATTTCAATGATGCCACAAAGAAAAATCTATGGATTGTAGATCAAGTTAGTTGTGGAAGTTTCTGAGAGTATTCTGCATATTTTTCTTCGAAGTGAGATGGAAGTATTGTTTCATATGAAATGACGTACTATTCCATGGGTTAACATTCTATGTTTGCATTCATCGACAGCTGCAGTGGTGATTATAAAAAGTGGACAGCTTGGATTTTGTCTAATTTTGTTGAAAATTTGTTGAAAAAAATTGCATGTGGGCCATTTCAAAGTCCGTTTGCTGGCTTGAGACAAATTAGTAGAAACTTTGCCTTCTAAAGCATTCTCAGAAGCTTCGACTCAGCCATCATGACACGAGCTCAATTCTGAACCGAATAGAACCTTGTTTGCAATCCCGGAATCCCATTGACTTTTGCAAATTCCGAAGTCCTGAGATTTTACTTGCGGGATCCCTGGATTGATTTAGTTGTCATTTTAGTTAGCAATTTATATAGTTTTGCGAATGGTAACTGAATTGATGTCCGAATGCTCTTAGATGCTTTTCTTCACATTGCTAATTTCTACTCTTGCAGTTGATTCAGCATCCTTGCATGTCTGATTCTTAGATATGTCCTTGATCGTATATTCCATGTTTTATAATCATATGCACAGGGACTGATAACTGATAAAGTTGTAGAAAATAAAAGGAATTTAAGAATTTTTGATTCTTCTTAACCTAGTAACACTTACATGGTCCAATAACACTGCATTGTCTGTAAATTGTTTGTTGCCGTGTGCGTGGTGTTATAGGCTATGTGACACTAGACTACGAAGCCGCATGTTGGGTAACACTGCTGCAACTAATAATTTGGAGAATTCGGGTCTCCTGCTTTCATACTTTTGAGATTTAATACCAAAGCAGATGTCTCCTTCCGTTCAACTATCGCTCTGTCTTCGAACCATACCTCGATTAGCAATCTCAACCTCCCATCTGCCCTGGCAACTGCTAGCGAAATAGAACAAAAAAATGAAGCTTTAGCATCACTACTCGCCCATTCTGGAGCTTAGACGGTGCTGACATAGTCAGACTTTTCTGTAGCGTTGTCTGAAACTTTTATTCCGGATGCCCTTCCTGACGACTTCCAATGACACTTTCGGGGCTCGATCTCTGGACCGAATGATCGTTATTCCAAGTGCTTACCCACTGTGCCATGGAACCACTGGCGAAATGAACAGGGACAGGAAAATTGCGCACTTCATTCGCGTTCGTCAGGGTTGTCCAATCCGCATGCGTGCTCTCACATTGGGTGTGAAGAATAAAGGAGAAAGTGGCGCGTTCTGATTTTTCATAAATTTCCATTCATTCGTCACTGTACATGATGAGAGTCAGATTCAGCATTATTGACTCGTAGCTCAGATTTCGTGGGTGGAGATGCATTTTACATTAAAGCCGTAAATATCATTCAAACCGAAATGGCAATGATAATAACAACAAGGATTGACATAGAGAAAGATACAACTCGCAATGAACCTTTAGACGGAGGAATCATCAGCTAATGGTGCAAAGTGAAATCGAGAAATATGGGATGATGATTTATCAGTTTTATTGCTTTTGTATTCTAATCACGTGTTCTCCGTTTTCTTAAGTAGCTAATCCTTTCACTTAATTAATTATTCAACAAATCTGCTTCCGTAAGGATCGAGGTGCCGCCATGTTTATCCCATGAGTATCATTCACTTGCCATACGCTCAAAAATCAAGTCAATGCATCAGTAAAATGCGTTTTATCTGTTGCATCATCATCTTTGTGAAGTGCATAATACTTCCTTGCTTAATTCAGTGCTTCATTATTGCATCAGTTTGCATTACTCAGTTGACCCGGTATTACAATTGATTCTGCAATTTCCTTGACAAAATCGAATTTCTGAAAGACAATTTTTGATAGAATCCTTGTGTTTAATGAACTTTTCATTTATGTTGTCATGGTGATGGTCAGTAGGATGCTCATTTGTTCTTGCTGATGGCAGAGATGATATTTTGGTCTGCTTGAAATCCGACAATTTAATCATACACTTTTGGGTGTGTGTCTGAGACAAATACGTCATTATGAAGCACTTTAGTGTGTTCATGGCCATTTTAAACTATTTTGTTTGAGATGATATAACTTTTCTTAAAATTAAGTTAATCAGATATCTAGAATACAAAATGTGTAGGAACTCGTGTGATCCAATAAAGTCCACGATGATTGGACATTGAGCCTAATTCGCAGTCAACTGCGATCTAATTTTGCTTCTCACTTATACCAACAATGATAATTATAATAATGATAATAAAGACGCTTATTTGAAAAAAAAATGCAAAAGTCCCAATAATGACAATCGTGGGGCCCCAAGTTAAATGTACAGAATTCGTGTTTAAGGAAAAATCATAACAAAAAGAAAGAATTACGGAGCAATGCTCAAACGGTGAATCCGGAGTTATACAGTCTCGACATGCATATGATGAATGATCTATCACGAAGTGATGTCGTCAAAGGTGGCATGTGAAAATGCCCGGAGTGTCTCATTACAGGTAGCTAAAGATGCTGGAGAGGATGATGACTATGATACACAATAGACATATATTGGCGATAACCAAGGATTCATCGACGATGTGATGAGGGCATAAAATCGACGCATTCGCAATGCCAGGAATTACAAATTATGCGGTGTGCTCGACGTTGAAATCTCTCAAGCTCGTTAGATTGCACAACGTTTAAGCTCACATATATTGGAGTACCATACTCAAGTATATTACGTGCACAATTCTGATGAATCTCAATCCATTGATGTTTAGTTAAGACGTAGGACATAGAGTCTTGAGGAAGTTTTCTTACAAATCATATTGACATGCGAATACCACTCAGAGATCTTTCAAATTTTATACCTAAAATCTGCTAAAAACAATTCGATGCCTGAAGACTATATGACTGATAATTGCTCTAGCACAATAGGAAATGAGTTTCAGATGTTTATCAAGTCAACTCTTTTATAATGTGTTGCTTTTTCACTTTAAAAGAAATAGAAATAACGAAATTAGAAAGAGTTTATCAGAAATTTATTTACATGTACTTAGCCAAACGTACCAAAAACTATTCTATTACAAAATGACAGTGAAAATCATAGCTCTCATTTTGCTACAACTTGATTAGGCTACATAACGTCCTGGATCTATTCTAAAACGTTATAACATGCCATCAATAGATAGACCAGCAGATATTGCACTATAAGTTATGCAATGAAGCACTTGTGGGGGAGCAAAACTGACAATTCCCCCTTTAGGCCATCAACAAATAATTCACACGCGTTGTGTGATTGGACTATGGTCAGTCAGAGGATTCAATGAAGATTTCAAGCTCTGAGTGGCATGATGATCACTCATCTGCTCTAGAGAGAATGGCCATATTTCAATGAATACCTATGAGGAGTCAAATGGTTTGGTTTGAATGCGCCTCCATACAACTATCAATTAGGCCTACCAAAAAGGGTCAAATTTTCAAAGTTCTCAGTTCTCTCATTTTCTTCTTCAATGTGAACAATATCTACTCGCATGAAGAAATGGGTTGGTTATCTTCTGGGATCACGACGAATTTCAGTCTCTGTATCCGAATTACTCCAACTCTTTTATGAGCTACATGTCGGGACATGTTGGCCAAGGCCCACGTCGATAGTTTCAAATCCAAATCAGAACTTCTGCATGTTATAGAAACTATGAAAGCCTCCAAAAGTGATGATTTGTATTCTTTTGTCCTCTTGAGTCACTGTTTTTAACAAAATCAGTGAATTGGCTGGTTTTGCATTATGGCGTGCAAAATTCAACCCAAACACCCACTAGCTTAGAACTATCGTATTTCTTAACATGAATAGGAGCTGACATATTGTATGAGTTAGACATGATAAAAAAGCCACAGCAATGCGTCACTCCGGTCACCCACAAACTGTTGAATAGGGAGCTGTGTCGATGTTGAGAGATGTGAACTAGGCCTGCTGATATTGAATAAAATGGCAGCAGCTCAGGTCTGTTCACATTTTTTTATCTCAGGATGCAACTGACTTATTATTATTGCAATTATTCTTTTTGCATTTTCATAAACCTGTGATACGCTTAAGAATCAAGTCGCTATATCAATAACGAATACTTGATATAATTAATACTTTTTTCATAAATTTGAGGCAATACCTATCTTGTCTCAAAATGTTTCCTTTAATCACGCTATTATCGATGACTCAATTTATTCTCAGGAATTTTATGATAATTTCACAGCATCAAAATGGACTTCTTGAAGCACTCATCCCATTATTCTATGATTTTAGACATTAAGATCACTGTCCTCTTGTTTCTGCTCTTTTCCTTAAGCCTGTAGATCCTATCATTCAAATCATTTTCAGGCATGCGCATGAATCATGTGCTGTTACCTGAATGTTATACATGACTACAATCAAACACAAGATTATATTTTAGAGGCTAGAAAAATTGCGTAGAAGTAATGTATAGTGGACAATAAATAAAGTTAACAATAATTGTTATATTTTATTTATTTAGACTTATTTTGTATTTTGCTATCTTTATTAGATTACTATACTTATGCTTTATTCAAAGGGATAAAAAATACATCAAGGAATGTAATCCATTAAAGAAAGAATGCTTGGATGTATCTATGAAATTTTATAGAATCAATGATCTTTGAATAATTCATTATTGATAAAATGAAAACAAATGCATCAAGACGTCGTGTCTCATATCAACAGAATAGAAAGTCACATGTGCATAGAGGGAAAAAACACTCCCGTTACTAGAAGAGTTTGCAGTACGCATTCACTACTATCCATTGTCACTGCGATGGCGAGGTGTTGATGCAGATACAATATAGAATTCTCGTCATCTGTAGGAGATCTGATGCGGGAACCCGACGACTTCACCAAGATCATCATGGCGAATCACCAAGGCTACCAAAAGCTTCAACAAAGATCGGCTGAACGACGGAGCCTGCGGATACTTTCATATACTTATAGCTTATTGGTTTCTAATTTATCATGCTTTTCACTGGGATAGACACCCTTGTAAATTGAAATGTGTGAAAAACGTCAGAGTCAGTGCTAGTAAGCTTTATGATGTGGAGGATTGCTGATAGAATTGTTTTTCTTTGGAAGTTAACATGACACAGGTACGAAGTGTAAGCGAATCGGGTTAGGGAGCCTAATGGGGACCTTCCCTTTTGAGCAGCTATGTCCCTTGTCGGCTTAATGGAGTTTCCCTGCATGCCTGCATCATTTGTAACATATCAGGGCGTCTGAGGGTAGTCTGATGCTGCTGTTGTTTGGTACTGGGTGGTCACTCCCACTTCGCGCCTTTGGGTGCCTGAGTTATAACTAACCTGAGGTAACTCTGGCTGCTAGGCTTGCCAAGCATGCGGTCGGACAGACCGACATGCAAAATCAGGCGCAGCTTCCATTTGCGATCTGCTATCCTGTGTGCTTGCCAGATCAATACAACAGCAGACGACTACAAATATGCTAATTATTTGGTGAAGCAATGAGGAATCAGTTTATTGTTCTAAATGATGGTTGAATGAACAGCTTTACTCAGAAAATTCACTTCGTTAATCAATTCAAGCAATTAGTAGGTACTTCATCATTTTTAGATGATGTTGTGTTACAGTCATTCTCAAGTGAATTATATATATATATTGGTCATGAATATTATATATATTGGTCATCAAATTTACAAACGAGAATTTTCATTTAATTGATGATAAATTAACAATTTCCAACAACCAGGACATCAAAATAAAGCTATTCTAATTCTTCTTTTCAGATTTTCAGACAAATTATTTTTCAAACGCTTGCACAAATCAAAGTTTGCTCAATTCTTCGCTCAGCGCTGCTGCAGGAAACGGCACGAATATTTTAGATACAACATGTCGGCGCGATACAAGCATTTTATTCCTTCTTCTTACATTTGGTACCCTCTGGCTAGCCACGTCTCTCTTTAATTTCACGAGAACGTGAGTGTCGCCATTTGTATTATGTCAATTATTTCAATATAGTAAATATTCAATAGAAAGTGTTCCGAATATTTTATAGATTCACTTGAGGGATCTAGTTCAGGCTAGAATCTAAGTTGTCTAAAATGCGTCTACTCTTGGTCTTATACAGCATAATGCGAAAGATTTTTAGGGCTATTTCTCGAATATCTGAAGATGTCTTATAAAGATACTAATGTTATTCATTCTAAAATATTTTTGCGAAAACTTCCACTTTTCATTAAAAAGTTCTGAGCGACTATTTTGTACTAATTGCGCCTACTTGCCATTTATAGCAAGTGCTTACCTTACTGAAAAAAAGTGATTGTACTATGTGTTCTAACATAATTCTCTCATAAGAATTGCACAGTAATTATTACAAATACTTAAATTAATCGCGATTATGTACAGTGTATAACATCGTATCATTCTTTGTTTTAGGCGTGATGTAGCAGCAACAACGCAACAATGTTGATGCCTCAACATTCAAAGCAGTTTTGTCATACATTCATTCATTCAAAGTTAATTGTGCACCATTTCCATAACCTGTCAAAGTAATGACATTGTTATAACGACATTGTTTGTGAACTGAAAAGAATATCGATTTTAGGCTTCGAAGTTTAACTCATTGATAGATATTATTGACTGAGTCATTTCATAACTACGTGCATGTGGCTCGATTCCCATTAAAGGAGGCTATGATTTGTATCTACTATGAAATTAAAAGCTTTTTTATTTGATTTGAACATGAAATTAGCATATAAACATTTTGATCGACATATCATTCAACATTTGATATTTCATTTTCAGACCGTTCCTTAATTCTAGTAAGCGCGAGTTGATGGCCGATTTTGCATTACCCGTAGCCGTCATCGTCATGTCTTTTTTCGGCTCATTCGTCTTCAGAGATATCAAATGTAAGTGTCCCATCTCATCATCGTAGATTCTGCACATGCATGCAACTATTTCATTATCAATGCTGCAATTTTATCGAAATTAAATACATGAAAAATTAATTTCGAGAAAATGATTCATCTATAATAATATGATGAGGCAGAGTACCATGTGACTTTCTATTATGCCTCATCCGATGCCCCTCCTCCAACCATACCTTCCGAATTCGCCTGCTGCGGCCAGGCTCTTCCGACCACCTTCGACCTGACTCATCCGACTCACAGAGTCCTCCGTCTCGACTCAAACGATTCAATTCCTCTAATTCGTTCCAGAAATTCGTTCTTTAAAACTACCGCGCAGAAGGGCGGAACGTATCTTCCTTGACACCAGATCTGAAGAGGCTAGACGTTTGCGCAATCATACATCTAACCTCTTCAAACAAGCGATCCTCAGATCTATTTACAATTTTGAATCATCTTTGGCTAACAGTGACAATCCTAAGCGATTCTGGAACTATGTAAAATCTAAACAAAAGGTTCGATCCACCGTTGGTCCGCTTGTCGACCCGTCCACTGACCGAGTAGTGTATGATCCCCTACACTCAGCAACTATTATTGGTGATTCCTACAAATCTGCTTTCACCTCTGAGTCTCTTCCCATTCCTGCTGTTCATACATAAACTGATCATTGCCTCGCTGATGTAGTCTTCACACCTGATAGAATTCGCTTCCACCTATCACATAAGAAGAATTTCTCCTCCCCTGGCCCTGATGGCATTCAATATATCTGCTACAAACAAGGTGCTTTTGTTCTGCTTCCACTTCCTGCTCGTCTTTTCCAGATCTTTTTTGAGCTGGGGAATATCCCGCTAGTCTGGAAGCGCGCTCTGGTTACTCCTATACATAAGAAAGGTTGCCGCAAGAAGGCAGAGAATTACCGTCCGGTCAGCCTGACTTGTACTGCCTCCAAATTCATGCAGTCGATTGTTCGCGATCACCTGTGGCAGTTCTGGAACCAATATGACATAATCAAGCGCTCTCAATTTGGTTTTCGATCCAATTCGTCTAGTACCCACCAGCTCTTAGAATTCCTCGAGGATTTAACATCTGTTGTGGATCGCGGTCAGTCGGCTGACGTCATCTATCTCGATTTTGAAAAAGCGTTCAATTTAGTCCCTCACTTTCGTCCCCTCTCGAAATTGACTTCCTTGGGCATTGGAGGGAGACTTCTATGTTTTCTGAAAGCTTTTCTTGAGGATAGAACTGAGAGTGTTGTCGTGGATGGTGTGCATTCTTCCCCCTACAGCATGATTTCTGGTGTCCCCCAGGGATCCGTTTCAGGCCCAGATCTGTTTGTCGCCTATATTAATGACATTGATGACACATTGACAAACTCTTCTTTATTGAAATATGCTGATGATGTAAAATTGTACTCCGAAATCACGCGCACTGATCCCCTGAAAGCCAAAGAACTTTTGCAAGCTGACCTAAACGCTGTAACCACCTGGTCGAAGAAATGGCAGCTATCGCTCAATCCCCAAAAGTGCTCCATTCTACACTTTGAATTTCGCAATCCTGCCTCGGACTACCGTCTGGATGGAAGTTTCCTGAATAATTCCAAGTGTGTCAAAGACCTTGGAGTTCTGATTTCAAAAGACCTAAAATTCTCTCGGCACATTCTGACCTGTGTTCAGAAAGCGAATCGCATTGTATCTGCCATCCTCAGGACATTCGTCTCTCTGGACGCCGATCTGCTTATTCGTCTCTTCAAGACACTGGTCCACCCTCACCTCGAATATGCCATCCCAGTCTGGAATCCATTCCTGAACAAAGACATTCTGGCTATCGAACGTGTACAACGTCGATTCACCAAAAGCATCCGTGGTCTATCCTCGTTACCCTACGAAGAAAGACTGAGAGCTCTGAAACTCCCAACACTACAATGTCGTCGTCGGATTATGGACCGTGTTCAAAATATGTAACCACCTTGCTCCAAGTGATCCTAATTCCTTCTTCACCTTTAGTGTTTCCCGAACCCGTGGACATAACTACAAAATTTTCCGCCACCCAACAAATCTGAATTGTCGCCTATCCTCCCTTTCCCACCGCATCATAGATGACTGGAACCTGCCTCTGAGGATTCCTACCGAACTGGTTGGCGAAATATCGGGCAATAAAGAATTTCGTGCTGAGAACAGAGATTTTTTGATAATGGAACCGGCACACAGCCCTTCAATTTTCTTACATCTCTCTCTCATAGAAGTAGATAATCCGTTTCATAAAACTTGGATCATCCTAAAATTTGACTAAATAAAACATAAGTTTGATACAGAAAGCATTTTTCATGTTACACATTAATAAACACATTGAAAGCTTCTTCACCGACAATAATTTCTCAGATAAGTGAATAGTCGCTGGAACTTTTCAATTAATCATTAAATGACACATGTGATATAGTGTGATGATATTTTGGAAGCTGATATTCGAAAGCATGTAAAGATTTTGAAAATTGTTCAAATATAGTGAACAGGGGAGCCCTTTCAAGTAAAATGAATACTCTGAGATTTCTTGACCTCTGATTTCAAGCTGGAGCAATGTATGTTCTGTAAATCGACATTGCAAGTTGCATATGTGACTGCTAATACTCTTGATAGATTATAGGAGCGATTTTTCAAAATGATGAACGTACAGAACGTTTTAAAGGATTTCTTTCTTTGTCATCCTGTCGCCGCAGTATTTTGTACATTCACTATTGCTTTTGTGTATGATCTTTGGACAAGGGGCAGCAATCCAGATCACAATTTGGCTTGATAAATATAAATACAAATGAGAAAACATGGAAACCAGCTCGCACAATTTGCGTTTTGCCCCAACTTAGTTCCCCCGGCGTGTGCCATAATTTTCATGCAATTTCCATTCTAGGACTTTCTATGGTACTGTTAATTTCTATGCTCTCTCTCTCTCTCTCTCTCTCTCAGCGTTTGATTCTTTGCTGACCGTTAATTTTCTTTTCTCTTTTTCACAAGATGTTGAATATCTCGTTTACGAAACGAAAATGGCGTAGGCTGACCGGCTACATATATATACATGTACATGTACACAAGAAATATGAACTATGAACATGAGAACGCACATAGGAACGATGCAGGGAACGGCACACAGGAATAACAAGGATAGGATACGGGTACATGGGTTAGATTGAAGCGAGGAAACTTTAGATACATTAACATATACGCGTCATGCAATTATCGGAATTGAATCTCATTATGGAATTGGAATTGGAATTGAATTGAACTGTTTCGACTGGAATTGGAATTGGAATTGAAACTTCTGCTCTGGAATTGGAATTGGAATTAAAAAATTTCAGTGGAATTTTTCCAGCTCTGTGCTTAGGTCCCATGAATATCAAACGACTTCACTGCACTAGTAAGCATTTCGGCAAACAGTCCAGTATCGAAATTCTAATGATTAACTAGGCTGCAATTAGTTCTGTGCGGAACTCGAATAAGTTCATCCGGAAAATATTATCCACGCTAATGTCAAGCAGAGATGGAAACACTAAGTCGGTTGCAAAATTGTTAGCCGGCTAAATATTTTCAAAACCGTTTGGCCAATGAAATTTGTATATGGCCAAGCATTGGTGGCCAATTAGTTTATCATCAACAACAGTGTGGTAAATTACCGGCATCTAAATTAACCGAATTGCTACTTTTAGCTTATCAAATCAATGTAGAAGTAAATTAAAAACATACCTTTGCGTGACAAACAATGAAACTCATTCTGAATATCCTTAGAATATGAATTTCACACCGTGAATTAGCGGGATTCCCTTTATCAATTGTATTGGATTTTATTAATTAACTATACATGCATGTCTAGCCAAAAATGTCAAATTAACTTATTTTCTGAGTGCACGTGCTGCATGTGCTATTGTAGCCACAGAATTAGACAGTTCGTCTCTTCTTCTGCTTGACTAGAAAGGAAACATTGGAACATTGGAACATTGGAAACATTGGAAGAAAGACTGAGAGCTCTGAAACTCCCAACACTACAATGTCGTCGTCGGATTATGGACCGTGTTCAAAATATGTAACCACCTTGCTCCAAGTGATCCTAATTCCTTCTTCACCTTTAGTGTTTCCCGAACCCGTGGACATAACTACAAAATTTTCCGCCACCCAACAAATCTGAATTGTCGCCTATCCTCCCTTTCCCACCGCATCATAGATGACTGGAACCGCCTCCCCGACGATATTGTGAACAGTGAAACGGTGAAACAGTTTAAACGAAAGCTTTTTATGTTTTATTGTAACTTCTAATTGTTCCCTCCTGATTGTATTTCCTGTGTTGCCTTGGTGCTCATTGCACTTATTGGTGTACTAAATAAATAAATATTCGACAGATCAAGATTCTTCTAATCCGACTCATCGCTTCCTTCTTGTCTCATCCTCATTCTTTTCCAATAAATAGAACGATAGTTTATGTACGCTATGTAAGACAGTTTGCAAATTACACACCTGCATGATATTGGCTGGCATCCTTTTATACGTGCGTATTTCGTTGTGCTACAACTCAAATGCGCAGCTGCTTCCCCATACTTGAATCGCAAATCAGAACATTTTGCTTCTATAGTGCAGCGAAATACTGACCAGAGTCTTAACTGAACTGAATGACTTAAAGTTTTCCAAAGTTTTTTGAATATTATGACATCTCCGATTCAAATTGAAATTCCTTATTGATAAATCCAATTATAATATATTATAAATCTCAGCATGGACTTACTATTCTTTTAGTTACTATTAACTATAGTTCTAGGTGCAGTTGTAGCCTACTGAAAGCTGTAAATTAGTATTTTATGCCAATACTTGGGTTACCCTTGGAAGTACAATATTCGCATAATCAATTAAAATAAATGATTCGTCATATCAAATTCAATCCACTCTATTGGATATATCCAAGTGGGGAGGTGACTTGGCATCATTGTTGCTTGTTGCGTATTCATGATAATCAAACACGGCTCTCATACCGTCTTTTCTCGATCTTAGTTCAAGAATGCGGTATTCTACAGTCGAGCGGTCAGTCATCATTCTTTGTTTATTACTTTTTTGCAAAAACAATTTCAGTCATTCATATATCTAAGTTATAATATTCATGAGACATTCTTTAACTCACGCAATATTGTGATTAACTTTCTTATTTTCTGTCCTGAGCAGACTTCATAATTTACTAGACTTTGCATGCATGCTCATTACAATTGACTATATTTTCCCAAGGGCCATTTCTCAACTAATCAAATTCTATTTTCAAATTATTGAAACCCTTTTCCGCTATCATTTCCAAGTCTATAAGATTAAATAGATTCTAATATGTATACGAAGATAAACAGCTCGCTGAAAATCAGTCGTGTTATGTGCGAGCTACCAGGCTTTAATAACGTTTTCATGAGTTAAGATATTGAACGAACACAATTTTCTGTCACAAATTATATTGCACAAGTGAGCATACATGTATCTCGCTACATGCGGTCGATAATTGAAATGTCCTATTTCGGACAAGAAATCGTATATCTGATTCACGTCGCCAACCTGAGAGTGAATAATTCGCTTTCCAGTTTTCTTAATTTCATCTTATTACTACTCATGCTAAAGAGTTATGAAAATTTATATAAGTTCATACTTCCCCTACAACTCAAAGACACTGCTGATGATGCCATAAATGCCTGGCGAGTAGTTGTACTTTTAGCTCGGATGCCTTGACGCTTGAGAGACCGCTGCCGGACTGGACAGTCTTGAGAGACTGCCCGACCCGGCACTTTTCAGAGACCGTCGGACCTGACAGACTTGAGAGACCTCCAAACTGAACATGCTTGAGAGACCGCCTGACCGGACACGCTTGAGAGACCGCCACCGGACAGGACAGACTTGAGAGACCGCCGGACCGGACACGCTTGATAGACCGCCGCCGGACCGGACAGGCTTGAGAGACAACCGGACTGAATTGATCTTAAAATCCCAGCTGATCTCTAATTAAAAGATCAAAAGATCTCAACCTTTGATGAGTACAACTGCAAGGCATTTCTACAACCACCATTGATTTTATCGTTTCTATCATCTTTAGTTCACTTGTCACATAGTATTTCCCTTCGACTCATCGACTGCCAAGTATCTGACGATGGGAAATACAATTTTTCAGGTATTCACTTCGTCACTTGCTTTTTCTATCTTTTGTCTATGTGTGGGAGAACGAGTCGTCTTGAGTCGGGGGTGAATGAGTCTCGAGATACATATTATGATGATATCGGTATCTCACCTTACAATTTGGTATATTGAAGATAGAAAGAATTAGGGAGACTGGGAAGAATTGAGATTATCTTACAGTCACTCACCTGTCTGTTTTGTCAATGTGGATAAGGGAAATAGTATTTCATGGGGAAATCTCGTTGTCTCATTTGATTGAGGCTACGACTCGACATTGAACTGCTTCCAGGCTTTGCATGTTAATGAAGAAGCCTTGATATCATTCTCACGTTTATTTGTACTCTGATCTTCTGTTCAGCTTATCCTGAGGACACGAGATAGCATTTGCGGATACGAGTTGTCGATAACTACAGGAAATTTGTCAAAAGTTGTAAGGCCTCAAACCATCTTCCTCGTGAAAATTCTCATCATCTTGTATCATCATTGGTTCATGAATTCATTAACGGAGATGGAAATACGGCCGACAGACAGACGGCCCGGATTTTTCTACAAAATTCAACTGTCGATATATTTTGCATGATTGCCCTGTGGGCTGGTGGTTAAGTTTTGATTCAATCAAACGTGAAGACTTATTTAGTAAATGCATAGTAGCAGCATTTACTACTTTTTACTTCTGATTCATATTATTTTCTCTTAAACAAATCGATTGTAGAGAAATACAAAGCCAAACTCTTTCTTCCTCACGTAGATCGATATACGCATGTGCGATATTCAAAACCTAAATCCGCATGCAAATCCGCAAAGTCCATAGCCTGATCGACGGATCATCATTTAACATGAACAGAAATTCTAATTGCTGTAACCAAAGTCAATGTTATTTTGATGAATATTACACATATTTATCTAGAATTAGGAACATGTATCAATTTTATTGTCATTCCATAATGGAAACATGACATGAATATATCATGGAATTTATTTTAATTGGAAGGCTCATACGGATTTCCAAATCCCATTATCGGATTATTCCATTCATGAGTAATTTGTATTAAGATTACATTTTAATTTTTGAGACTTTCGGTTCAGTTACCAGCCTGAGAGAGACCAAATGCCGCAACGGGCCCACCCAAGCAGAGAGAGATAGATAGATGAATTTTGAAACTAAGCGCTGTATGTGTTATATTTTAGTCACTTATAGTTGCTCTACCAAGCAATGTTCACGGTTTGGATTTATCAACATTTTTATTATTAGCCTGCTGTATATTTCAGTGTGCTTTTTTTTAATTCACTGTTCGGTTCGGTATTATTAGTCGGCCCCAGTTATATTTGCAGATGCCAACTCTAATCCGATGATTTTGCTTAGGCAGAGTTGGAAAAGTCAGAATTGGAATTAATTCCGATCCGGAATTAATTCCATTTTTCGTCGGAATTGGAATTGGAATTGACGATATTTAAATCTACTGGAATTGGAATTGGAATTGAACTTGATAAGCCTCAATTCCACTTTTTCGATAGACCTGTGATAAATCTATTTGTACAAAAATTGAAATCACAGTATTCGGTCGTTGTGTTAACTGCACGCAGAGATAAGAGAGAGATAGATCGACAGAGCTAGTTTTATTCTATTGTTTAAAGGGGGTGCTAATTGTGACTTTGATGGGCCTACAGTCCCCGGACAATGTTAATTCAGCAATTAAGCAAACAATGAAAAGATAATCATTTTTGTTCAATCTGTTATTTAGTTATTTATAATGTAAGATAATTAATCAAAATAAAACGATTGTTGAATTAAGTTATTGATTGGATAAGCACAAAAATTGAAGATTAACTTAATTGTTGTACACACGAAAAAAATCGGTTTGGAAAGAGGAAAATTAACCCTGCATTAAAGGGCAGCCTGTCAGTTCAAATCACAATATAGACAGTGTCAACAAATTATTCTACTAATTAATGATTCAATTAAAATGGCAATGACATGAAATATTATTCA